>JBBPJN010000338.1:0-16379 GCA_038088755.1 Boletus aff. separans
CACTTCCTGCGGTGTGGTGACGAGCACGGCTCCATCGATGCCACCCTTTTCAAGGTATTGCACGATGCTGAGGTGCTCGTCTGACGTCCCTGGAGGGGTGTCGATGACGAGGTAATCCAGGTCACCCCAGTCGACGTCTTTGAGGAATTGGGCAATGAGACCATTCTTCTTCGGTCCCCGCCACATGACTGCATCGCGGGAGGACGGCAGCATGAATCCGACGGACATGACTCCGAGGTTATCCTGCACGTACACGGGTGACCAGCCTGCGGACGAGGAATGGACTTGTTCTGATGCAATACCGAGGATGGTGGGTATGGATGGACCACAGATGTCGACGTCCATGATGCCGGTTTGTACTTGATCGTCTGCCGCGAAAGCCCACCCGAGCTGAGCGGTGAAAGTGGACTTGCCGACGCCGCCCTTGCCAGAGAGAACGATGATCTTGTGTTTCACGGATCGGATACGTTCGCGGATGAAGGGGAGGGCAGGATCAGGTCCCTTTGGTGTATTTTCGGCGCAGATCTGTTGGTTTGGACAGCCCTGGCAGGCGTCCGCTTTGCCAGCGAGGTCGGACTCTGTGCCCTGGTGGAGGAGTTGGTAAGTGGGGTGGCGGAGAGAGACGAGTCGACCTCACTGGGCAGTGTTCGGGTGCATTGGAGGGGTAGAGCATGGTGGTGTGGTGGCAGCTTACTGCGCCCGCATTCCGAGATTCCGATTTTCCGCGTAGGAGACTTGAAACCAGGGCGCACTTCAAAGCTGAAACTGCCAAGCTCGCGGACGATGTGGCCCCACGACTTCGATGGATGGTACACCCCCGTACTGGGTATCCGAGTACATGTAAGACTAGGGGATCTCCTCGGAATTTTGGATCAAGCTTGGCGAGATTGGACAAAGAGGGACACCTTGAACAGACGACGACTCAACGTTGTTTTAATTTCACCACGATGCCAGGGAACTTCGATTGGAGGCCCATGCGCGCTGGCACCGCGTTTTGCCTGGGCCAAAGCAGGGTCAACCGCGCTTGTCACACTCTATCACCTACCCCCATCAAGCTGGGACGGGCCAGGTGTCACTTTTCACTTTTTTTATTTTTTTAATTCAATCCTACGTCAGACGCGAGTGTTCTAGAACAAGGTGTTGATTATGGCGCCGGCGGAGTCCCTGGCAGAACAGCGGCGGCAGAAGGCAACTGCCTCACTACGGGCCGTCGCCCAGAATCGAGGGGTACCGTGGAAGGCTCCTGGCAGGGCACCAACCCAGGCGCTACCATAACAAGACAAACCTAATGATCCGACACACGTCCCGCCTTCGGGGCACTTCCGTGCGAAGGCTCGCTAGTATCAAACGATTGGCGTGTGCAGTTCGTCAAACTTTGCCGTCCAATTCCCGCTTCTTCGTGTCACACTTTCAAGGCTCCACCACATGCTCCGTTTTGCGTCTTAAACCACGTTTACGGGCTCCTTGAACGTTCGCTGTTTAATTAATACCCCCGCCTCCTGCAAATTTTTCCCTCCATGTCTTGCAAACAAGCCCCATTCTCAATAGACTTTATAATCATCGGTGCAGGTCCGTAGCTCGTTCCTACAACCTCATTGTGTATCAATCCGGTCCGCAGGTGTCACCGGTCTCGCCACAGCTCTCAGGTTGCGCCAATCTGGCCACAGAGTTACGGTGATCGATAAAGGAATCGGCCCCAGTGAGGTTAGTTTGTCCCATCATCTTTCGGTTCCATCTCTCACCTTCCAATCGTACCCCTGGCGCCTCAGAGAAAGGGTGGCGCTCATCTTCCACCAAATCCGACCAAGCTTCTCGTGGAATGGGGGTTAGGGAAGCAACTCAAGAGATATGGACTGCCCATACGAGCAAGCAAATTTCTATCAGGTGAGTCCTTGCTCCTCCGCAATTGCGCCATCGGGCCACCATAGATGCCTTTTTCACAGCGGATGATGGGCACGAGATCGGTTGTCTCGAGTGGCGAGAGGACGTACTGCAAGAGTCCGGCGCCGATTACCTTGTGATACAGGTCAGCAAAGGAGCCGAACAGTCGCGACTTGCATGCTGAGTCACCACCCAGTACCGGGACCTGTGCCAAATGCTATTTGAAGCTGGGAGGAACGCAGGGGTCCACTTCGAGTTTCAGCTTGCTGTGACCTCCGTCCAATCTGACCCAATGCGGCCTCGCATTGTCCTGTCCGACGGTCGGACGTTGGCAGCCCACGTAATCATTGGTGCAGACGGTCCACGGAGTATTGTGAGGGAATCCATCAACGGTCCGATGGAGGAGACAAGAGAAGGACACAGTGTTTACGTGTAAGTTTGTGTATTTTCCCAGAAACAAGGGTCACCAACTATAGACCAGGGCCGCCTTTCCCCGAGATCAACTAAAGGATGATCCCGAATTGTATCAACTCACGGCCTATAGACCCGACTCTCCCGAGGTACGTCAACGTCTTTGATTCTCACCCTCTTGAATTTTAACTTTGAGCAGTATCTAATATGGACAGGCGAAAATCGTCATATAATATCAATCACGACAGTACGCTCATCCATGAAAGATCGTGCCCTCCATTTGTTAATTAGCGGTATGCACTAGGACCAGGGGAGAATGTGTTCTATCCTTGCGTTCTTGCCGGAGCTGGACATAGAAGGTCGTCTTGGTGACGATATCGCCTTTGATGGTGTGCCGGTCGCTGCGAACAAGTTAAAAATTCAATGTGAGCCTAGGTAAGCAGAGCCTCTCAACGTATCTTGAATGTCTCACACCTTTTGTTGCTAGACTACGGCGATTATTGAGTCGTGTTTCGACATATCTTCGCAAACGGATGTATCACCGTCAATTCGCGGAAGATTGGGTAGACGAGTACGGAAGAATGATTGTCATGAGCGAGGCAGCATATCCAATATGGGTAAAAAAATTTGGCGTATCATCCAACTAAGCACCATGCTCATCTGTTTTCAAAGCCATTCTGCATACAGAGCTGTAGCTTACCGATCGAAGATGCCGCAGTGCTGTCCACGTTGTTCACGTATCTCAAATCCGAAGAACATATACCATATCTCTCTTATGCCTTCCAAGAGATTCGTGAACCTCGGGCTCGACTCTTGTTCGCCAAGGAGACAAAAGCGTTTGATTTCGTCTGGGTCCCTCCTGGTCCTGCAAGGGATGCGCGCGACCAAGCCCTGGAGCAGATGTTGCTAGAAGGTCACAGAGGCTGGGACGAAAACAAACTGCGCTGGCAGTGGGACGAGATTTGTGAAGTCTTTGCCTACCACGGTAGAGAGGCAGCTGAGGACTGGTGGGTGATGTGGGGAGTACTGAGGGAGAGGAGCCAACAAACGCCCAACGGGTTTCATTAGACGGGATACCCAACACAACGGACAACATGCTTGTACAAAGATACCTTTCTTGCTACCATCTTGCGTCGTACAGTACCAGTTTTACCCATTTGCATCGATCTCTGCATATTTAACTATCCTCTGTATTGCTTCATGACTTGCAGGACTCGTGTAGGCTGGCGCAAGACCCAAACGCTGGACAGTCTTCGTCTAAGCTGATATGGTTGTAATAAGGGGGAAAATGGTAATATGGATGTATATTGCGGGGAGGAAACACATGTGGACTAAATGTCGTTTTGCTGATTAGACCTTGAATGCTCTGCAACTCTATTTAGGAACGTCCGTTATTCACGTATAGCAACCTCTGCAACGTGCGTCAGCTACGAGCCAGCCGAGAAAGACGGTCAACTCACTAAAGAACTCGTACGAAAGCCAACACAGGGCATTGCTGGGCATGTGTGTCAATACACGCGGGGAAATTCCTCGTCCAAATCCTCTGATGCCGTCCCGTTTCCAAATGACTCTAAAAGCCGCCATCATACCACCAAGTCTCCGAATTTCAGGATCTTGCGACGTGCCACGCGTCTGCAGGAGCGTCTTGGCCACGTCGAGCGGCGTCGTTACGCCAGCAGCGACGCCGCCTGCCATGCCACCTGCAATGATGTGCGTTACGGGAGAGTACTCTCCCTTGGGATTCAGCAGCTTTTTTATTTGTTCGTAGACTGTGAATTGCACAGCCGTGAACGGGACGGACATCATCAAGGTTGTGGGATATGACACGTAGAAGGCGCCAGGGCCTTCGGTATGATAGACCACCCGCATTGCGGTGAAGACGGAACGGAACTCGGATTGGTGTACCTGCATCCGTTGCTTGATGACTGTAAGCAAGATAGAGTTGGGTGGACGACGATCGCGAAAAGTGAAGAAGTGAGAGCTCACCGTCAAACGGGTTCATCAATGCATCACTCGCAATCGTGGCGGATGCGCCGGCCAGAGCTGATAGTTATGGAAGCATGAGCATGAGTGAATGCGGGACGCCACGGTATTTGGGGATGCAAACGTTGGGAGTTTGTGAGCGAGAACGCCAAAAAGAGATGGTAAAGCCGAGACACGTACACGTCGCTAGCCACTGGTTTCCAGCATTGTTTCCACCCGCAAGCTCCTTCACAGCCTCGTACGTTCCAAAGTGCACTGCATGAGCAGGTCCCGCGCCGAGTATGACCGACGACACGCCGCGCCATAGTACTCGCATGCCCTCCGTGGAAGATATTCGAGTAAAAGCATTTCCAATACCCGTGTATACTGCTGCTGGCGAGGCGGCGAAAACTTGCATCCGCGTCTAGTGGCAAGCAAGTGAGCACGAACGCAGGATTCCGGAGGCGCGCCACTCGCCTTGATGCTGTCTACGGGAAACATGACTGCGTGTTCTGTTATACCTGCCTGAGTCAAGTTCAGCATTGATCGCTGCTTTCTCGCAGCCAGCATGCGCGAAGGCGGCACAAGTGGGAATGGGCGTGGGCATGACTCACCAGAGCCCCGGCCAACATGTTAACCTTTGTGGCAAGGCAAGGATGAGCGAGATGCTCCTCGGGCAGAAAGAGAGAGACACACTGTGAGTCCTGCATTAGACGGTAATGTTTCATAGTCGACCTCCTCCGCCATGAGTGCGAGCCCCGGGTGTACTGGGGCGGGTTCAAACGCCGAGTTGTGGTGCGCACTCGCACACGATTGAGGATGATAGAAGCGAAGAGCGGCTATAGTCCAGTAAGAACGAATCGAGCGCCAACACTGGGCGTAGTACGTACTAGGCTGGCTCGCGGAAGGGGATGATGACAAGGTTCGGGCTGGTGGCGACGCAAACACGCGAACAAAAGAGCCTTGGTGTCGAAGCGGAACGATGGAGCACGTTTCCCCGTGTTCTCGACAAACTCCTGCGAATGACCAGTTCTCGGACACACGCAATCCAAATGCACTGCCAATGTCATCGCACTGAAACAACAACCCGTCTAGTTGTATACTATATCCGTACGAGATACATTGTCGTCGTCACCTCTTGTTTCTAAGACGCACCGATCAGTTGGGCCCTGTCCTCCGCAGCTAGCCTGTCGTGTTCTTCGATGTCTCTGTGGGAAACGCATCAGTGATATCACAAACCCAGATCGGATTTCTAGGACACTCACGCTGCTTCCCATGGGTAGTCCAGCCTGGAAAACAGCACCACGAAAGAAGAAGGCATCCGAACGTCAATCAGAATCCATCGTATGACCTATCGATTCATCTTACCACACGTCGCCCACATCTGCGCCAACGAAATACCTAGTGGAAAATCCATGGAGCTCAGTTATGTGAAGTTGAACGTTACAATCAAGACTCACGGGATGTCGGGCGGTAGCTTTCCAAGCTTGGGCTTCAGCTTGTTGTGCACAACAAAAATAGCGAACTCGGTACGATTAGCGTCGCGTTCAGACTCTGGAAGTGCCAGCAGCTCTTTCGCAACATCCTTTTGAAGCTCCGATAGAGCATACCTGTGGACATATATATATGAGAACATTGACTGGAAAGATTACTCATCCGATATCCCTTACTGGAGAGTTTTCCGCGTATCGTCGACTTCATCCTTCGATTTCGAATTGATTTGCACATCAGATATCAGATAACGCGCCTCGCGGAGCGATCACTTACAACAATTACAACTCTTCGCCCCAACAAAGTCTTGCCCGCATCGGGTCCCCTGTGGATCTGGGATGCGCGTCATTTCGTGATCGAGCAAGGAGAAAACTCACAGCCACTGTGTTCGAATGACCTCACTTCCTATCTGCTCCGCGGTCGTTCCCGGCAGGGCTTCGTAGAGTGAAAGGCCAATGGCCTGAATGGGTACGTTTTTGTTCGTCGACGGGTCTTTTAGGAATGTGCGCTGCATTTGGAACCACCAAGTCGATCAAGTATGTCGAAGCTACTAGGTCGGGACCATGAGCTTACCAACACTCGGGCAGGAAAAAAACCACTGCGAAACAAGGACCGGTCAGGGTGATCTGCATCGCAGGATGAGCATAGGACTGACCCTCCTCCTGAGCGACAGTCGGTCAGTCCCGAATGCTGCTCATCGATGCCAAGAAATACAAACCGATCGCAACGAATAAATTCGGCCTGAACGTTGCAACCTTGTGAGCGCTGAGCTTGATCAGATTGTGGATGTCATTGTAGGTGGCACGGAGGTGTTTGAGTTCGCCCATCGCAAATGAAGGTGAAGGAGAGACAATCAAATATTTCGATCATAAGTTTCCATCACAAACACGTGACCAATACCATCCTCCATTCGACCATGGCTGATAATGCTGATTCGTCGGCGCCATCCGCTGGCCCAAAGGCCATAGCAAGTCTGGCAAAGAAGCCATCGGACGTGACTAGGCAGGGGACTCAGAAACTCAAGTTCGTCCCAACCCTACCGGCGCGGAGGAAGAAAGAGTACGCGATAACACCAATTCATCATACCTCTGTCTGTTCTCATGCAGTAGACACACAGGGAGGTAAAGCAGGTATGCAGCATCCCGTTCATTCTCACATACGTATGAACGATGGCCCTAGGAAACGTCCCAGTCATCTGCACAGCCGTCAGACAAGGGAAATGGCAGAGGACGTGGCAGGGGGCGAGGTCGGGGAGTGGAAGGAAGAGGGGCTGCGCCTCGACCGCCTCCAGCTGAAATGACTGCAAGTGGTCCCTTTGCGATGGGTCCTGCTCTTGCAGGCACCTCTGCTCGGCGTAGTGCTCCGAGATCCAATTTTACGCCCATCGTTCCACAAGGGTCTGCAAAAGGGTCAGCTTTGGGTGCCAACTTGTCGAATTCGGCGGCACCAACGCTGAAGAAAGACAAACAGCGTGAAAACCCGCTGGTTGACGTGGCTCAGACGCCAAAAAGCGAGAGCGACGATGAGGTTTATTCAGAACCAGACGAGGGTGTCGAGATCATTGACATGGAAAATGTGCGGCAGTTGGACTGGATGGCCCCCGAGACTCTCAAAAAAGATCGGCGGGACCGAAGGAAAAGGAGTGAAGTGAAAACAGAGAATGAAGAACTTCCGTTACCGTCAGGTTCAAAGGACCACGGTAACTACTTTTCTTCATCCTTTCCGCTGAAATAACCATATCAATGGATTCGTAGAACCTTCCACTGAGAACGTGGACCCTTCAAACGCACTCAATCTGAGTGAAAGCGAGGGGGAAGAAGAGCTGGAAGATCTCGTAGATGATTTTGCGACTCAAACAAATACGTCCGAGGTCCGTACTCTCATTGCAATCACAAACGCGGAGAAAAAATCGTGCCTTCAGGAGGGTATTCGACAGGAACGTTTATACTTTTTCCAATTCCCAGAACCTTTCCCAACATTTGTGTCCGCTTCAGCGCCCACCTCAGAGTCACCAAGCGAGATGGATGTAGACGCTGTGGATCATGGCCCTTCCACCCTGAAGCGTAAGGTATCCTTCGCCGCGGATACCAAATCCTCAGCGCCTGCGTCAGGATCCACAGTGGTAGCAGCCCCAATTGCTCCCGAGGCGCCAAAAGAAACACCAAAAGTAGATGGTGTGATTGGCCACGTTGAGGTCTATCGTAGTGGAAAGGTGAAGATGCGTCTCGGTAACGGCATTGTCCTAAATGTATGGGGCTTCTGTTTTCGCGATCTCTGCCAACGCTTTTGTTCCAGGTGTCAGAGGCTACGCGACCATCGTTCTTCCAGCAGGCGGTTCACTTGGACATGGAAAACAAGAAGCTTCACGTACTGGGCGAGGTTAACAAGAGATTCGTGGTCTCACCAGACCTTGACACCCTGCTGACTTCCATGGAGCTTGCGGACACCAGTTCCATGATAATTGATGACCCCAATCTCGTCAAGATGGACACTGTGTAGAAGCTGAAGCCAGCTTGTGGCTGAAAGATGGTATTATTAGCTCCATTAAAGACGACTGCTCGTATAGGCTCAGTCGTGACGTGTCTCAAACTCTTCAGGATATGTAGGTTTGATCACAGGGATATGCATTCGTAGACAAATACAGAGAGACACGATCGGAGGAAAAAAAAAAAGTGGGTGTGATTGACTGTAAAACAAACGTGGTTAGCACATTGATGCTTGGTGGAGTGGAGACGAAGAATGGTCAGAAAGAGCGGCAGGCTTTTAGCCCACCGAAGGTAGCTGAGATAGTTTTTCTGCAGTGCAGGGTGACTCCTGCATAAAGCCAAATGCCTCAAACATCATGTACGATGCGGACGCAGAGCGGATAGGGTGGGGAGAAGACTCACCGTGATGGAGAGGACGGAAGAAGACGTGGACGAGTGGGAGTTGTTGCTTTTATAGTTGGGATGGCAACTCCGACAGCTCGTTCCGCCATGCCTGCATCGACGACATATTCGGACTCGCCGACACCCCAACCTCAGGCTTATCAGTCTTTCTCGGATGCACCGTCCACATCCCAGGCGACCACCACCGTCGCTGCCACCAGTTCCTCCACCGCAACCGTCGCATCTCAGCCCCAGACACGTCAGGCAGCGGAGGACGCACGCAAGGACCGCACATTGGCAGAATTCCTGCTCATGCTCGATGAATATGAACCCCTGGTCTGTCAAACTCTTGAACCCCTCGCTGCATGCCCCTCGACTCACCTGTGTCCCAGATCCCGAACGAGGTCACAGATTATTATCTCCAGAGAGTTGGGTTCGATTGCGACGATGTCCGCCTGTAAGTAACTTCTTCGTCCACTGTTACGTGCCTTCATGTCTTTTTCCGCGCACAGAAAACGCCTGCTTTCCCTTGCTGCCCAGAAATTCGTCTCCGACATTGCCTCTGACGCATACCAACATGCTCGTATACGTACGAATGCAGCAGGTGGGCGGGCTCGCGCGACTGTGTCAGGCCCTGGAGCTGCCAAGGTGTGTCTTTTGCCATTCCTGCATCCATTAACGAGTGCCTGACGTCCCCTCAAGGACAAAACAAGGACGACTTTAACCATGGATGACTTGAGTGCAGCACTTGGCGAGTACGGCATCAATGCTCGAAAGCCCGAGTTCTACCTCTGAACTATAGCCGTCGTCTTGCATTCCTGTGTGTAACGTTTACTTGGTTTAATACACGACCACTCTGCAAAGCAGCACGATAAAATCGATCCAAAGAGCATATCACGAGCTACTGCTCGGCCAAGTTGAAACGTATAATCTGATAGAGAAATTGATAGACTAGCTTCCCAGGCACCAGATCCAAGAACTTTGCCTGTCTCTTCCCGTCCCATCTTGTCTTCATCCGTAAACCTGTTGGGCTCCGGTCGCCGCGCGCCTTCTACGACTCACGACGACGTGGGTCCGAGTCGGATCTGACAGCGCTGGGACCCCTGTGCATACCCATTCGGGTCTCGACTTGTCGATGGCTTTGAACGATGTACTTAGCCTGAACGCAGACAGCCACGTTCAAAACCGAAACGCCATATAATCAGTTTAGGTGGAGAAACACTCCATTGCAGAAAGATGTCCAAGGATCCCAATTCGAGGACTCAAGAAACACGTCTCGTTTTGATGTGAGTCAAATCTACATGTTTACCACTGGATCGCCAGATGTAGGTGCTCAAGTCAATCCACCGCAATGAGGCTGTGTCCCAGACAGCCTGGACAAACACACAACTACGGTGCACAAGTAAACTAAAGTCTTACCTGATAATCGGGCAGATCAACTTTGAAAGAATCAAAAAGGCAGCTGTCTGTTCACTGCTTTCCGCGTGTTTGCTAGTGCAGTCTAGACCACTCAGTCCGGGAGAAACGGTAGACGCTGGGTCACAAGTGCCAAGAGGCATCTAGAGATGTTAGGTTGCCAGGATATTGGGCGAGCGACCACCTGAATGATACAATTAATCGGGGCCCATTTGCCCCTCTAGACATGGGTCCTGTATAGCCCGCGCAATATATTATCAACGTCTGACAAGGTCGCCTCTTTACGGGACACCTCTAGATATGCTTCCCCCTTCTCGTCGTCAACAGGATCGGCGACACGAGAAGCCACGTGCCAGTGCTGAGGATGCAGGCCCCTGGAAAAAACCTCTATCACTGCTGGCTCTCTTGATGTGTCATTAGTCACTGTCCAGCATACAACCGTTAGTTGCCTTACCTGTCCAATAGCTTCTTTGCTTCAAATATGTGATCCGAGTTGAGGGCCGCTTCTCCGCTTGCGTTCACATAGTCTCCAGTTCTAAGGATGTGACTGTCTCTAGGCTGGAGAATCTTTGTCGCAGACGGCAGCGACGCCGCCATGTTGCTGGATATCAAATGAGTCGGTGCAGGTTGGCGTCAAGCAGCTGCACCTACCGCCCACTGTCCTCGCTTACGATCCTCTCGACATCTTCGAGTAGGCGCAGTGTCGGTTCTACCCAATTATTCACGCCATCCGAGTCGTCACCGAGCAGCGCAACAGCGTACGGATCGCGCTGAGAAAGGGACTGAATACCTCCTATGTGACATCATCATCTGTGCTGACCTGGAATAGGTACACCCTCCTCCGAGAAGTTGTCAGCGGCTCGTGACTGGGGGCAAGAAACACGTCTGTCCATTTAAACCGCGGTTTCTCGCTGTCGACCGCCGTTGACGTGTCAACTCCCGGTAGTGCGCAATTCGGTGAGGTCTCTGGGGAATCAAGGGTGGGCGAAGGAACTCTTGATGGTCGGGGTGTGTCCACTTCCGAGACGTTAGACTCCAGTTTTACGAGGTGCTTCTCGTGACCGTCGAGCGCAGAAGGCTTCTCCATGGGTAAACCAAACGAATGGTCAGACAAAATTGCATCCTCCAGCGCGTTTTGATCGACCTGCACATCGGCGCGCCCGGATACACGGTAGGAGACAACGTCACCGCCCGGGTTTGTGACCATTTCCTTGGTGGGGGGTGCTTTTCCAAATGATGGCCAGGCCCATTTCCTAACGTCCATACTCATGTTTATGCTAACACCGAGAAACCCACCCGACGGAGGTGGGTCCGTAGTTGGTGCTGTCGGTCGGTCGTCGTGATCTGCGTGGCTTGCGTCGTCCAGTCCTTTCGACGGAGCTGTCAAGAGGGGAAGAATGGCAGGTGCAGACGTCGGAGCGACATGGTTTATTAGGTGTCGTGCCAGTGCGACGGGGTATTGTGAACTTCTATATCTGCTGGAAGGAGCGACTTGACTTTGCGCCACTACAAGCGCAGCAACTCCCTTGGGTATCTGTGACGAGAAGTTGTCGATGGCTGGAAGGATCAAATGATACAATGGATGGAGAGGCAAGCCTAGAACGGGAGTCAGGTAAACCGCCATGCGAGCATGGCTCTGCGCGCACCAAGGTCTATGCAGAGGTTAAAATCCTTGTCTAGATCCCACCTCCACGCCCAGATAGTAAAAAATCGCTCGAGCTGCAGCTCCAAAGCTTGTTGTCCCAAGGTGGACAATATCGAAGAGAAGGAACCGTGGGTCAACTGAGAGCCACGTTGACATCAGCCCCGGCTGGGCAACAAAAACGGACATGAAACCAACCTTGAATTGTTCATAGCCTCGCAGAAGATGCGCCCGTATCGCAGCATCATGTAGGGTGCCGTCATGGTATTCCAGCTGTGGTACTTGGCTCGGTTCCTCTTCTTTGGCCTTCCCCTTGCCTTTATCTCGGGTCTTGGGCTTTACAGCCGGATCACGGGGCGTCTTTGCTAGTTCGATGGCCTGAACGATAGCGAGTTCCAGTGGGTGACACTGGTGCACACGAGGCCACGCTTACTTACCACGTGCATCCAAAAGTTGGGCTCCGGGCTCACCATGACCATTCGTCTGGACTGCGAATGAATGTTCTGACATGAATCTGTTGAATGGAAGAGCCTGGCGAACGTTTAGTTCTGCACACACCCGCACCGTTTTCGTTGTTTCCCTCACTCTGCAAAGTTAACGAGCGCTTTTGCAAGCCCGACCTGCCTCAGCATCTTGTCGCGCGATGTAGCTCGGTCGCGGGATGCGTAGAAAAGAATTTGCGCCTGTTCCTCGGCGTCCTCGTCATCATCATGTGTCGCTGAGGTGTCAGGTCGAAGAGTAGGATTGTAGATTGTCAGGTATAGCAGGGACGGAGGAATCCTGCCCATGTGGAAACAAGTCAAAGGTACTAACACCAGTGTAAACAACCGTAAAGCCTAAGCAGGCACTGGGCAATGGATGACTCTAGCTGGTACTTAAAGTATGTGATTATGCAGGTAGATTACACTTGTTGAGTTCTAAGGTTTTGGTATCTCATCATTGTCCACGACTTCATTCTTCTGTGAGTTTGCATCGGAGAACGGATTGGAATCAGAGTCAATCGGTGAAGGTGGCGAGGAGGATAGTTGCCATTCTCTCTCCAAAAGTTGGATGGGGCTTCCTTCAAGCCCGCGTAGGTCTGCGGCATCTTCATCTCCGGCCTCGACCTCGTTGGACGACGTGGGCGACGCTTTGAAGGTAGACGAGAAACGGAACGTCCGCCCGTCATCCATTGGCAGCGAGTTCAGACCAGTGCCGGGGAGCAGTTGGTCGTGCTGAGATTCTTCAAAGTTTGGTAGCTCATCGAGGGGTGGGGGGGAAGACGACGGTGTTGACCTGTTGTGTGAGCGAGGTGTCCGCCAACCGATATTTTGTGGTTTCTGGGGCAACACAAAAGTAGGTGCAGCGATTTCGTTGGGAGGCGTGGGCAGCTGGGTATCCACAGATGGGGTAGGGTCAACAACTTCATCGGCCGATAATCGCGCTTCCTCTATCTTATAATAAGTTTTACCACCAAGTGGCTCGTTGCTCCGTCGCTTGTAAAACAGTAGGTAGGCGTTCGCATTCTGCAAGGCCTATAAATATACCATCTCCAGGAAAATGCACTAGACTCACCACTGCCTGGTATGCTTCGCTCTTTGTGACATAAGAGTCGTCAAAGTGGTACCATTGGCCGGTGACATGGTTGAGTGCATAGGCCCGGTAATGGCCACCACCTAGTCCGCCGAGGTGTTCGTCAACCGCGTATAAGTCGTAAATGAGAGGTTCCTTGACATTGCTAATTCCTAGCCCCTCAATATCAATTCCGCTCACAGCCAACCTCTGTCCAACCTTCCGTTCACCAACGAGATCGGTGAGGTCGAGGCCTTGGATAGGAAACTCGACAAACGTGTCAATCTTGTCTCTAAGTGCACGGCTGTTACTGAAGCGCTTGAGGTGCACTGCCAGGATATCTGGCACTCTCCAAAGGTCGAACTTCTTCGTGGCCTGCTGGTGTTTCTTGCACCGAGGACAGTACCACAGGTCATCCTCGCCCAATTGTTCTTCCTTGGTAAACTCGGTCAGACAATCGTCAATTGACAGCCCTTTGTTCTTCTTCTCTGAAGCTGCCTTCTTCGCCTCGGCATATTCAGGGTGCAAGAACGTAGTCCAGGCGGTATTCGTCCATCGTGCGTTCTCCCAGCGCGATGCTTCGCCACCGAAATAATACAATTTCAAGTTTTCATCGAACTCGCAGTGGAGGGCGTCCATGTCCTTGAGCAATGGAGCACCGTTTTCCACCTCCTCAAGACGCGTTTCCCAGGATTCGAAGCGTTGGCCCGAGGTGCTGTATGAACTAATAAACACTGTCCCATAGTCTTTCTGGCCAGCCTGGAGGCGCAGGTTGAAAATATCTTTCTTGATTCCCACGATCTGGGGAATGCCATTTATTGCGGTCTCCATCATGGCATCGTCTTGAATCATAACCTTCTCGTCGACAATGTCGCCTTCATCGACGCTCATGTCTTCGACGCGAACAACCTCTCCATTCTCCTTGATCTCGGTTAGAGATTCTATCGGTGGAACCAGGATGGGTACTGAGTCAACCGATACAGACGGAACCTCTTCCCACGTGAAAAGATCGCGAGCATGGATAGTCCATCGCCGAAGACGATCCACAACAGCTTCGTATATCGCCTGGATGCTTCGAGCCTGGTCGGGATCGACAACTACAATGAACGGGTGGCCAAAGTTGGTCTGGCTGCGGTAGCTGTACGACTGCCGTGCGACCTGAAGGTCGGTCACGAACACAGGGAGAATGAACGGATCTGCTTCTTTTTTCTTGTACAGTCGGCTTTGACGGGCGTTGCACGGCAGCTCAAAGCACACGATAGTGTCGCTATCCGACATGTCACCGCAGAGGACGTTATCATCCAGGTTTTTGTAGAACCGGTTGTTAAATATCTCCAATGTCAAGAGCTAAACCGAGAGATAAGCAGACATGAAATAATGCAGTTGGGACACGCACGTTTTCTGGCGGTGCACCCATCCAACGGCCAAGGAGTGCACGAAACTCTTTAAAAGTAGAATCTCGACCAATTTCAACAGGAACCTGCGTATCGTTAGTTTAGTGTTTCAGATCGCTAGCAACGACTCCACCTTGACGTGGGGTTGAGACAGATCCCATGGGATATATTCAACGACGTGTCTCCACTTCTTTGTCACAGGAAGAGGCAAAGTAAGGTACATGAATGGGTCAAAAGTTATCGAGACCTGTAAAAAGATGGTTGAGCAGTGTGTGATTGATATGACCATCAGCATACCTTCTGGCATTCCGGACACACTAGAGTGCTTTGGTACTGCCCCTGGAACAAATCCACGATAACACTATCATTCCGCTGCATGTATCCATGCCACGACTTTTGTGCCAATTGTGCAAGCTCAAGATCCCCACCACCTTCCCAATCTGGCTTTTCTACGTATGGTTTCTTGAGCACGCGATTAAGGTCTTCATGTAGGCCATCGAGTAAGAAGGCCATGAGCTCTTGCGAGTCATGTTGTTGGTATCCACTGAATTGTGGCGCAAAACGTTGCAATTGCATCTTGAATTCGCGTGGCGAGTAAGAAGTTGCGGTGGAATCTCTGGCCCAAATGCGGTGCAAGAGGGCGCCAAATGCCTCGGCGATAGCACCACCCATCCCGAGCGGATTATCGGGGTTGAGCTCGTTCTGATAGACACCGGCTGACGAAAGTTGAGTGAGGAGGTAGGTAATAACAAACACAACTTACAAAGGAAATAATCTGTAAGTTCTTTTGTATGCGCAAGACACTGGAGTGCAGAGTTCATGAAACAGGTGTTGCCCCTTTGCACTAACGTCAGATCAGGGAACGGGACGATATAACACGCATACATGTTTCCGAGACCAAGCGTCCCGGGATCTTGTGGTACCCTGTTCTTGGAGAACCCAAATGACTTGAAAGGAGCAAGTTGTGAATCTTGAGCTTTGGCGGACGATGCCGCCGAAGGAGCGGGTGAAGGTATCTGTCTAGGCTGAATCTGAGTGACACTCGTTGTAGCAGAGCCCTTTCCGAGACGACTGAAGAAGTCATCTCCGCCAAACAAAGGAGATTGCACAGACGGGGCTGTTGAAGCGGACACAATCGATGTTTGGTTTGCTATCCATTTGCCGTCCTGCTGAAACTCGACTACAAAGGGATCGTCAAATTCGATCAACGCGTCCTCGATTGTTTTGTCGTTTATCTCTAAGAGTTCTGCTCCATGTGCGGTGAGCTTCGAGGCAGGAAATTGCGATCCTGCGTATTCTCCTGGTTGTATTTTCCATATCCTGTGTGGAACGTTAGGACGTGCGGATACGCTGGCCACGAGCTCCCTGCTGAGAGATCTGACGGTATCCTTGATCGAAAGTGTGACGTAGTTGTGTGGGGGACCAATCGGGGCATTGGATTGGGAATTGACAAGGACAAGAACTTTGAGGCGGGGAGGCCGAAGTTCGAGACTGGGTTCGCCGAGATGACCTCTTGCGATCACGGAGCGAGGGAGCGGATGAGTGGCAAGACCATACCTGTAAAGGTTTGAATGAACTGCGAGGGCAAGAAAGGACGAAGACATACCAAGTTGTAAAGGCTTTCCAGACGTCTGAGGGTACGAACTCGACATCGATGCCCTCTGTCAGATTGGAGACGAGGTTGCCGTCGCGGTCGACGAGAGACGAGTTGTCGACGGGGCCGAGGTCCTTTTCGTCGAGAAAACCAGACTTGTCTGCGATCCC
>JBBPJN010000339.1:0-16354 GCA_038088755.1 Boletus aff. separans
AGGGCCAAAACGCTACCGCGAACGGACAAGATGTCCCAGGATCTGAGCACATACTCTCCGAATCCTGGACCCTGTGGCTGGTTCTAGTATGGAGTGTATGAGGAGTGCGGTGGAGAATTGTTGGTAACGGTACCTTAACATTGACGCAACGGGGGGGTTTTCTTGCCGGTGTGGCGAGGAAGGTAGAATGAAAAGACAAATTTGGGGAGAGTGGGCAGATAATTACTTTTCCTTGATCGCCCTTAGACGTATTGTCTCGTCACCGATGAAAACACCCTTTTAGAGCCATGTAAGCGGGGAAGGTGAATTACGGGGATGAACTTACTTTGCATTTGTATGGCTTTGGGGGGTAACCTTCAGATTTTGGCAGCAAAGTGACCCGAAGTGACCCGAAGTAGCGATTTCCGTGCTGCTAAGCACAATCTTGGTAGCTGAAGAGACCTCGACTGTGATGTGAGCAGGGATCGGCACAAAGATGTTATGGGAGTGTCCCAGTGTAAGGTTAAGCCTCTTGCCGTTTCCACCCGCGAGCGTCCCTCGTGGGTCATCCTCCAATGCGGCTCTGTATCCGACGCCGACCAGGTACAGCGGTTTAGAGAAACCGTTGGTCATCCCGACGACGGCGTTATTTATCAGCGACCGCGTCGTACTGCTTTACAGCGCCATCCTTGATAGCAAGAGACAATATGTCCGGTTGTGGGAAGGAGAGCTTCATGTATGATTCCAGAAGGACGCTAGTCTCGCCAAGAGGTCCCCTGACGGTGAGGGATGTCGAGGAAGGTGTGAGGGTGACATTGGGTGGTATTTGGATTGGCTGCTCCCCAATGTTTGATATGAACCCACAGACCCGCGCTGAAGGGCTGAAGTGTCGAAGGGTTTCATGGCAAAGGTTGAGGTACTCAGTCCAAATACTTAAATGTGATGACACGTGGGCGGAGCTTGAAGTTGCATCAGAACTCTGTCCATACTTGGGGTAAAAGATCATCGCGGCACAAGTCAAGGTCTTGGTGTTTTGAGCCGCTCCAGTGCGGGGTCTACATGCTCATTCGTCAACGTTGCGTCGTAGTGAGATCGTGCATAGAGAGCTATCTCGGCGCGGATCCCTTGAACTCTACCCGCCTGTTGCTGGACCCGCTGAGGAACCCACTAACGCGTCTGTGGATACCACCGTAGCGAGTCCTTGTTGCAGAGCAAACATCGTCTGAGAAGATCATGTGAAGAACGAGCCAATAAGGCCAGAGACACCGCTTGTACTTGCCCATGCAGATTGCAGTCCGTGCTCATTCACGACTTTATTTCATTGTAGATGACACATCTACAATCTGCACAACGTTTATTAGATGAATCTAGCAAAGGAAATTATGGCTATGAAAGAGTACAGTTATAGTGCGTATGTATGAACGTGCTTCTACTCCACATGTCCGTATGCTCAGGCGGTTATGCGACGCCGCTTTGAGACGCGCACGTTTTGATACTCGTCGTCATCGTCATCGTCACTGTAATCTTCCTCCGCAACGTCAGAGCCATAGAGTTGCTTCCGCTTGTCAAGGTCGACTTTGCGCAAGGAGCGAAGATGGACGATGAGTGACTTGTGAAACTCCGTCTTCGGGGAATGGACGATTCAGCTCTTTCATGTGTATCAGTGAGACGGTCCCTCACCTTCATGACCCGCCGTTTACCATCCGTATTTCTGTCCTGTCGCCTGCGTCTCTCTTTATACTGCATGACGGCAATCAGGCTCCAACTAGCATATCAAAAATCGATATATTATTACCTTCCGCTGCTCATCCACAAGAAGGGCGGACAAGTGTTTGATCCACCGTTGAAGATTCGACTCTACCTTCCGCTTCTTCGCCTGTATGCTCAAGAGAGTCGTCATCGCGTTCTCTGTATCGTCCTCTACGATGGCTTCATCGTCAGAATCCGGGATGATATAGGATGTCACCGTCGCGGCCGCCGACCTTCTAGGTCGTCTCCGAGATGTTCGCGAAGGGCTTGCTTGTGGTGGGGTTAACGAATCCGTGTGGCAAGACGAGCGGGACAAGGATGGGGGACTGGTTTCCTTCTTAATGGCATTCGGCTTTACACGGGATTTGCCCGTGCGCTTGGAATCTGACGAAGGTACTTGTTTCGAGAGATAGTCTTCTTCACTGAAAAAGAACTCTGCTCCAAACTCAATTTCATGGTAGAGACACCAGTTCTATGGATGCTCAATTTCCAAAACCAAGACGTCACAAACGGTGTACTCACCGGCGTTCGACCCAAATGCGCGAGCAGCTTGAAGTGTTTCAGAGTAATAGGGACATGAGTCGATGGGGTTGTATAACCCACACCAGCCGGCGAGAGATAGAGATGAAGTAGCTAGAAGTAGACTATCAATGTGCGAATCCTTGGGATCGACATCAAACGCACCGAAGTATTATTGTTGATTACAGCATGGGTCATGAATACCGCCATCATGGGACTGTGTGGGTCGTAATGCTCCTTGGCCCACCTACCGACAGGCAAACACTCTAGTTATTACATTAGTACTACCCGCCTGGTGAAGTGCGCGACGGATACTCACCGATGGGAAAGTCCAACTTTCCGTTTACATCAGCGCCATAGATGCTGTAGTAGTATGACCGTCTACGAGACCGAGTGGGGGCCATCTCATCTTGACGGATCATGGCAGATAGGGTATCCTGCCCTATGGCGCCCTACAAACGATTCAACACGAGGGCTCAAAGATACACGAGGTAACCGCGAACCAGATCAGGGCCATCCCCAACAGATGTTTCCTCTGGTCCCTCCACGTCGGCGACAAATTGGCGAGGGTCTTCCTCTTCACCTCCCATCTCGGCATCATTCGTTTCTGGTGTTTCACTAGTGAGAGAAGCAGAAGCACCCGAGGTCTGGTTCGACGAGCCGCTCGAGTTAGCCCGGATCATCTTCGGATTACTAAGATCTCGACAAAGCGGTGCTTCGTAGGTAGCACATGCTTTCTCGTCCTCCGCTGGAGGAAGATCGTCCAGCGATAGCGAGTATCGCCTCACAGCAGCGTCTGCAAGAGCGGCATGAAGAGAATAGCCTTCCACAAGCCTGCGCAAAGTCTTGCCCTAGAAGGAGTGAGTTAACGGAATATACCAAAGGATGTTCTTACCTTGCTCGCTATCTCCAAGCATTTGATTGAAACGTCTTGCACGAGGTCTTTAATGTCTTTCAAACTCATTCCCATCTCTTCTTTTGCATACTCGAGCAGAACACCAAGTTTCTCCACGAAAGGATTGATCATAATATTAAATAAATCTTCCCTCGTCAAAGGCAACAGACCGATTGCTTCCAACTTGCTGTGGAAGGTTGTGACCGCTTCAGGCATAGCAGGGAGCACCCACGTGCCCTCAGACAGACATACAGTTAATAGCATAACAACTCGGACCATTGGGTCAGTACTGGAGAAATCGGCATAGAGCTGACGCAGGACATTAGTGGTGTACGTCGAAGTGATGGAACGCGATTTCACGAAAAGCTAAAAAGGAAAAGTATGAATACTCATCCCCCGTAATCTCGGTTCAAAACCTCACCTTCATTAACTCGGTCACAACGGGGCTGATAACGATAAGATACCGGACGATGAGGATCGATCAAGGTGACTTACCCGAGCTTGAACAACAGCTCTCCTGAACGATCAAGCACCTTGAGGGCTCGATAAGCTGACTCGTTGCTCTTGGCTTCCATACATATTTCTGCCGCCACCGTACGACTCAAAAACATCCTGCCCAGCTCAAGCATGAATATCGTGTCCCGTTCAGGGGGATGGGAAGCCACCTTGGATCTAGTCGTTTCAACTCCCGAACATTTCGGACAATATCGTCGGTTCGATCGCTGCCATTTAGCGCTTGTTTTTCAAACATTTTGCGGAAAACAAAGTCGCGATACTGATTGGCCCTCAGTGAGATACTGGCCAAGTGTACAAAGTCCTCAGATACCTTTGGATCCATCCGGAAACCATTGGTCTCCGCATACGGTAGTAGCCTCGGTTCGATGGCAAGGGCAATCGGCAGTTGAGCCATCAAGGGATCCTTTCGCAGCCATGAGAAAAGGGAAAAGAAAGAGGAGTCGAAGCGCATACCTTCATACTGAATGGGATAAACTAGACCAAGTCACGAGCCATGCGATATCAGACAACGGAGAGCGTACCTTGTATTTGTCCAAAATCTCGCGGACGTCTTCCCATTTCGTACTCTTCAATTCATGGGGGAGCCTGCTCTCCTTGAGAAAAGAATGGAAAATGCAACCGTCATCCTCGTTCTTTCCGAGTGGTATATCGTCGAACAGCGCAGAAGTGACTTTCATAAAATGCGTGAATACGGGCAGAGGTATCGACCTGACCCATGATGTCTTGATGAAGTGACTTGCAGAACGGAAGTAGTGATGAATGGCGACTTGTATGATGTAGCGAGATATGTAGGCGCCACTAGATACCAGGATCTGAGAAAGGGCGCATATATTGAGGATGGGACATGGAATCGGAGCGAGCAAGCGCAAGAAACGTACGTCTATGACTTTATCATTGAGAACCTTGCCTCTGCCTAAAGCCCAAAACATGGCGTCCATATGACCATATCGATGGAGGAAATAACGGGCGCGGACATAGGGATCCCTGGATACCCGGAGGAAGCGTTTCGAGGTGAGAGTGAGGGCGGTGGGATCGTTGAGTTCGTAGATGATGAGATGAATGATATCGTCTGGGGGGGCACTGAGGGAATGGGTAACCAGTCACACCGACGGGAAAACATACCACATAGACGCTCCATAGGACGGGGTCAAAGGACGAGAAAAATCGGGAGTGGATTGGGGTGATGATGGGGAAGAGGGGGGTAGGAGGAGGATGAACGTGGCGGGGAGTGCGCACTTTGTTTGCGAGGGTGGTGGTCTGGTGTCAACCCGTGCTGGCCAGTCGAACGGTACGAGCATCGGACTTCCAAATTTGAGTAAGTCGCCCACATCTTTGGCGGACCCCGCAGACTCGCAGCCTCACTCGAGAGGCGAAATGAGGGGCGTTGCAATCGACCGAACCCGCTCCTGGCAGCTCCGCAAACAAAGTCTGGTTACAACTAGATCACCAATGCCGGCATAACATTCAGAAAGTCCTCTTATAGTAACCCCTCCAAACTCGATAGGCCAACTTCCAATCCCGGACCTGCAATCGTCTGTCGTACACATCAAAATCCACCTCCTCCAATCGTGCCAGCATCGATGCGACAGGAATCTGCATCATCGTGAGCGCGACAAACATCACACACGAATCCACCCACAGCTGAAGCGAACACTGGCATCGCCTCTTCCGGCACCTTGCCCCCGGTCTCCCGGAACATGCTCCGCGCAGTCAGCAGGTGGTCGTTGGCGATCGCGGCAAACTCGAATACTGCATCCTCCAGTGCCTTGCTCGTCTCTCCTTTGGCCAGTACCGCTTGCTGGTTAACCCCGTACTTGGCTGTTATCTCGGCAGGAATGACCATCATCCCTTTGGACGCATGGAACGGAAAGGCACGCAGCAGCGTTGTGAACGACTGGGCTGTACCGAGATGGGACGCAGCGTGGGACAGTGTCGCAGACGGCAGGTTTAGCAGCGAGAGCAGGAGGTACAAAAAGGTCGATGCCGTAGACTCGGCGTGCGACGTCGCCGATTCCACAGTCAGATGCGACTGAGCGTGCAACTCTTGCTCCTACACGACATCAGTCTTGAGAAACCCAGAACCAATTGTGGTGCACAAACCGACCCTGGCTTCGATGATCCTCTGAAAGTGGTATGGCGCCAGGCGACTCCTCTGCGTTGCTTCATGCAGTCCAAGTGCAATAGGGTGTCGTGGGGGCCTGTTCTACAATGACATTTATAAATGCAGACGTACCCACAGAGTAACTTACAGCGAAGATGTCTTTCACAGCGTCTCTCCAAAACACGAGCCGGGCCTGTCCAAGCGTTGTTTGCGAGACAGCTTCTTTTGTCATGGACAACTCGATCTAAGACAGCAAAAAGTCAGTAACCAGGTGGTCCGACACGAACGTACGCACATAGAAGGCTCTCAAAGCGTAAAACGCGCTCTGGCATCGCCGAGGGTAGAACTGCGAGACGAGGTATCCCTCATAGTCATGCTTTCGAACGAGGTCCTTGCAATACTCGGTTGGATTTGAAGTTCCAACCTCCGAGCGAATTTTGGCGCTCGCAGAAAAGCTGCGAATTGCTGTGGCACGGTGCCGCTGCCACAAAACCCCAACTTGTCTGCCAGACATTCTTGGCACAGGCGTACTGTTTCAACGGTTTTCCACACAAAATAGGAATAGCTCGATGTTCTTCTGCTTTGGGCAACAGAGCCAGCCAATCAGTCCTCAGGGATTGTGCAACCGTCGTCAAAAACTTTGTGCTGTGAGATCGCAAAAAGGTCACCGTCTAAATTCGGCCATCGACAGACGGTGTCGAGGGGACCCGTCGATCAGGACCCGAGAACCTCTCTCTAGTGCTTTCCCTCATGCCAAACGTCGTGGTCATGCATTCCTCCAGCAAATCCGGGCTGCAGAAGGAGATCCTCGCCCTGTACAGACGGTGAGTTTTGTCCTCGTCGCCGTTTATCTAGCTCATGTTTCCGCCCAGTGCACTTCGGATGGTGCGGACGAAACCACTCCAAGCCCGACCCAAGTTCTCCCTTTACATTCGCTACACCTTCCACACTCAGGCATCTTCAGTGTCCCCCCGCAATGTCGCTGCAATCGAACACCTCCTCAGGCGTGGGAAGCGGCAGATAGAGCTGTATGAAAGCCCCTCTATCAAGGATTGCCAGATCTCGCAGGCCATGATCGACTGGGAACAAGCTCGTAGCCGCCACGTTCACAGTTAGCATTACACCCAACCATCATCTGGTGTATTAGACCACTTGTATCAAATATATATATCTAATGCCACTGCACATAAAAGCGACCAAGGTCACACAACGGCTGATGGTGATGACGCCTTGCGTCGAGCTGCCATTCTTTCCCTCCGCGTCATGCAGCGATGCGACTTCGGAGGTTCTGGGACCATCAGCAGTTCCTCCCGTGACATGACGCCCTCTCGAGACAATTTATCATAGTGCAGCCGCCGCTCGTTGAGCACAAACTTGAGGCGTGCCATCGACTTGCGACACTGAAACGTCACACTGGCGCGTCAGCAAAATCGTCCAACAACGTCCGGCCAAGGGCTGGGGAAACAACCGACCATTCGGTCCATCGTCGGCGCAGCGAGTGCCTCGGGATTTTGGACGCCCATTCTCCGCGCCTCCTCTCGCTGCGTCGCGAGCAGGTTCCGCTCACGCAGGAGAACGTACCAGAGCGTGTGCAAGTCCCTGAAGCTCTTCCGCCTGAGCTCGGCAGCATGCCAGGGTCGACCTGCCAAACCAAACCAGAGTCAGCCCGCGAGCGACGTGAATCCAGCCTAGACGACGCGCACCAGATTCAGTGAGCGACTCTCTGCCCTCGAGCGTCTCGTATTTGACTACGCCATCCACCTCTTTTTTCCGGAAGAAAGCCCAGAGGCCATGATTCGGGTCAACGTGGATGCCTAGATGGGGCCGCTTTTGAGATTTCGTAACTAGGCTTGATGCAGGGGAAGTGGCGTTCGAGTTCGGAGTGGCTTGGGTCGAGCTCCACCGTACTCTATGGAAAACATGTAGGACGCGCAAAGGACGCGCCAGTTGGAGGGTACAGGACATTGAACAACGCAGTTGACAGGCCTGGTGGGTGTTACCGCGTTTTCGCACAGCCACAGACCAAGACGGATTAGGTAAGATCTAAGGTCAGTAGTGATTACATTGCTCATTTCAACTTTCGATTGAACAGAGCATGAGCGCTACTCCACCTCCCACTCCCCCACAGTCGTTTTCAGGGATGCGTTGAACAATTACGGCTTTTTCAGTGAGTCCAAGAGCAGCCCCATCGAGTTCATGAAATCTGCACTTAGATCGCTGGCCAGGCGCAGTCTCACCGCGACGATCATGAGCGACACGACGATCTAGAGGATGTAAATCCCATACTACAACGTAAACTGTATACCATACTGCACGACGGGAACATCCTGTATTACAGCCCCAATAGATTGAGACATCGCAGAATTATACGCGCCATCAGGACCGTACTCCAGCAGGAATACTCCAAATCCACATCAGTTCTGAACTGAGTATCTGGACTGGGCGTATCTGCGTAGATAATGCGGTCTTACGCATGGTGATGTAGCAGACGCCGCATAAGTTAACGATGACCGAAATGTCCCTGTATCCATTACGATTGTACTCTATGCTGTCTTCGCAATTAGGAAGGTATTCCGGACAGTTTAGTTCCGAGTCGAAGCGACGCATCGGAGAACCAAGCCTGTTAGACGGTTTCATGGCCATGAGGCAAGTAGGCTCTACTCTTATTTTCACCTAATCACATCAACAGATGATCAATCATTACTCAACGTCCCGCAAGGAACCTGCAACTCACGTTTTTTTGGTTTTAAGTTTCCTTTGTTGCCAAACATCCTCCAATCGCGGGCTCTGAAATGCGCTACGTGAAGTCGGTGGCAGTCGTCGAGCGATACATTGCATTTCTTCTTTGCAGGCGTACGCTCCGAGTTATTGTTCGCGGAGCTGAGAAGCAAGGCGGATATTGTGATCACCCGCCTGGAAACCCCGCCCACGGTAGTCAAAACCTGGGTTGGCACATGAAGACTTGGAAAACATATTCGCCAACGAGCGGTAATCAACTGCCAGTATGAATGTCACTGGACAGAAATCATTAGTAAGCCAAACGTAGACGAGAAATCGGCTTAGATGCCACGGGATGGTTGAAGGGAAACACTGCATGTTGAGTCTGAGTCATGGAGTAGGAGTGAGACAGCCACGACATTGTATAACGTATGATGATCGCACGTACAGTCAATGCTCTCAACGAAGGAAGTGGTTGATCATCAAAACCTGATTATGAGTTCCGGGGCATAGAATACAGTAACTCGAGAAATGGTCTGCATTTAGCACAGGACTGGACTAGTGCATGCGAGCTGGAGTAAATACAACCCCCAGATTGTTTAATCGGTAACGCCCTCACTATCGACCCAAACACTTTCCAAGTTGTTCAGTCAATGGAAAGGTGACCAAACACTGGGGATTCCTACCGGTGTCATCATTTCAACGCTCGATTGAACGGGTTTCGCAGTCTCATCACGACGATGTGGAGAATGTAGATCTCATAACGCGACGTAAATCGAGCACCGTACTGCGTGACCGGAACGTACACATCGTGTTTTTGAATATACGGATACATCGCAGAACTGTAAGTGCTGAGCGCCATGCTCAAGACCGTACTCCAGTGGCTATATCGGTCATCCCCATCGATCATTACGAGGTTGGTGTTCGGCAGACTCGCAATGCCCAAGAAAGACGAGCTATAGCAAATCCCAACAAGGGGAATAGTGGTATTGCAGATTAAGCTCGTGATATCTTGAGCCCACTGATTGTTTGTTGACATCACGTTGGGCCATGATGTGCCGTTCAGTGCAAACTCCGTATAATCACCGCTTCCCCTCCACGATGATCGCAGTAGCAATGAACCGAAACAGGGGACTGCGGTAAGAAGGGGAGGCAGCAATGATGGAGAGTGTCTGGGTGTCAGACCCGTCGAATCCGTCGGATCAGAGCTGGAAGGACTTGCCGATGATGTTGGACGCGCAAGAAAGATTCCGAGCAGTGGATGAAGAGTCGTTCCATGGAAATATCGAAGCTATTCATCGTAGTGAGGAAGGAAATACTAATGTTTGGCATTGAGTGCGGGAGAGGAGGGCAGTAGACAATTCTGGATGATCTGTTGTTATATTGGCACTGGTGATGTTCACGAGCCTGATTGTGCCCGCTATCCCGAAATACAGTGACGATAGGACAAAGTTTAATTGTCCGGAGGCTGGGACGATCCATGAAGAACCCAGATTTGCTGGAACGAGTGGACCAATTAGAACTGTGATATTTGTCGTGGTTGAAATGGGCCTCATCTCCAAACCATCATTCTCGGTCAAATTCTCAATCAATGCCAACCCCCAAACAGCCGGCAGATAAATCAAGGGAAACTCCACGCCATTTGATACCAAGTAGCTGGCAAGGTTCCCAATGGTAAGGTTGCTGCAGGCAGCAACTCTTTTGCAACGCAGACCACTTCTCGCGAGTTTGAAGAGTACGTAGCGTTTTCTAAGCAGCCATGACCACTGCTGACGTGATGGTTAGGGGGAGTGATGATGTACTCGTTGTAGGATCGACAAAGTTTTACGAGGAACAGGATTCCAGTAGTTCAGAGTCGCCTGTATATGGAATACGAGGGCAACTAGGACAATTGATGTTGTGGTTGGGAGGAAAGAACACAGCAGAATGAAGGGATCCGCAGCGTCGGCCATCCAGGTTGATTTTGCCAAAAGTGACTTTTCCTCCATCAAGGATAATTTTGTGTCACTTCCTCCCGCCGTGTCGGGAACGTTTTGGGAATTGGGAGGAACGGGAGGGATCACATATGGTGAACAATCATATCAACACCATGAACGAGATCCAGTTGTTATTTACCTTCAAAGGGAGGCACTTGACGAAGCGCAACTTTTCATGAATGCTTTTGACGGGTCTCGACAATGTGTCTAGAGCTTGAGGGTGGGTGAGGATTTCGAATTGGTATTTGAAGGTTACACCCCGTCCAAAAAAACAAGTTGCGAAGCTGTTTAGCGAGGTCCTGCAGGCTACTCGACAGCTTCAACGTTGGCAGGCGAATAGGTTCCATTCTGACTTTCATCTAGCAGGATTGACAAATAGGAATGAAAGGAGCGGATGAGGCTATTATCCATCGACATCGCAGAAGAGCACGGCGAGGCACCGCGCAGTCATAACCTTTGATCACCTCGTTGTTAGCCGTCCTGCAACTGCGGGGTCTGAAATGGGCTGTGAGCAGTAACATTGGATATCATCTTTGCAGATGTTAAGCTTGAATAGTGCGTCGAGTTGACTACCGAGGAAAGGTAAGTGATCATTCAGCGAGCCCAATCCTTTAATCTTGTTTAGGCTGTACCCTTTGTTGGACAGTTGTGCATACGTACCGTTCTTCCGCATCATTTTAACTTTGGATACTAGAGAATATATCTCATGGTGTTGCTGTCATGTATGGGTGAATATGGGCATGAGCTAAGCCATTACTGATTGGCGAACGCGAGGAGCAAGCAATTGCCGGTGTGTGCACCTGCCGGATAGATGCAAACGTAGAGGTTAGACAGAATATCGGCTCAATTGCCACGAGATGGAAGAGAACCATTATGCGCCGGGCCATGGATTAGGAGTGAGAAAATTGATTGATTCGTAGCCTGTACCCGGTGACCAGGACACACCTCAACAGTGCAAAGTAGTCGCCTGACCTCTCCAGTCGTGCTGCATTCTACGCCTCAGAAATTTTGATCCCCTGGTGATCACGATTTGGTGACACGGGAAATGGACTATCGCTCAACATTCACAAGGCTGCAGAACGACGAGTGAGCTGGGTCGTATAGACGCTACCAAGATGTCGTTCGCCAGACTTGTAATATCGGTAAATCTGTGGGTTCCACTACCTGTCCGAAAGCTTTCAAAAAAGTTACGATAGTGGGTAGGAGATCAAGTAGTTGACATGTTCTAAAGTGACTATTTTTTTGGTTTCTTGACTGATGGCAAGCGTAAGTTTCAAAACCAACAAAGAGATCAGTGCAGGTACCTCCGTATTTACTCCTCGATTGCGTGCGACCGACGACGCCGCCAAAGTCTAGTGCACCACGAACTAATTTGTACCTGGGAGGCATGCCTCGGAACTCTCGCTTGTGAGCACAAGTGTCGGACATACCTGACACCAGGCAGATCCTGCGTACGACCGCCACGGACCAAGACCACGCTGTGTTCCTGCAAATTATGTCCTTCTCCGGGAATATAGGCCATGATCGAGTTCCCGTTGGACAGCTTGACTCGAGCGACCTTTCGTTTGGCGGAATTGGGTTTCTTTGGCTTCATGATGAAGATCTGGGTGCAAACGCCCTTTTTCTGAGGACAGTTATCGAGGAGTGGTGACTTTGGAGGCTTGACTTTCTGAGGTTTCTTTCGACGCATCGCCTGGTTCAAAGTGACGGAGAGAAATGGCGAGGCGCTGAACGCCCGCGACGGGGCGACCGCGGGAGAGAGGAGAGAACATGTCCTGGATAGTCCACAAATGAAGGAAAGCATGGGCTACTACTTGATCGGTGCTCGGTGCTGTTCCTACTCTAACCCGTGAGACTATACCGCGTTGTGGCCTGCCCTAGAGTCTCCTATAGTCGCGTCGCGCCATGATGCCCTTTCCTCACCGACCGTGATGCCCGCCGCCAGCAAGTCCCATCGTCGGCGTGTACGCAGAGCACCGTCGTCTGACCACATAGAGGAGGAGGAGGATCCCTCGCAGCAACATGCCGACGACGTCGACAATGACGGGGACTCTGAGAAGGACGTACAGCCAGTCCGCAAGAAGGTGACCGTAAAAAAGGAAAAGAAACCAAAATTCAACCGTGCTGCCACAAAAGATCCCATGCCTGGTCCCTCGAACACGAATAATGATGGTGATGATGATGATGATGACGACAGAATCAATATCGAGGACTTTCGTGACCAACCTCTGGATAGGAAAGAGGGTGCAAAGTTGCATGGTATAGCTCAAGACTGGGAAATGATTCGGAAGCAAATTCATCAAAGCTCTTTCCGGCTTGTCAAGGACGTCGCAATCTCGCTAGCAGACGTGATGGAGGTTGGCGAGGCAGGAGAGGTTGGTGTCGTCATTCCCTGCTGTGCTGTTGCTAATGATCATCCGGTATCATAGGCGCTAGACGAGGTTGATTCTATCATGAGAAAGCTCCTTGATATCGATCAAGAGATGCGTTCTCATGAAGGAACTTTGGGCAACCTCCACCAAGCCCTGATGCGTGGAGAACTCGTGGTACATAGTTGCTCGTATCCCTTCTTCCGTTTTTCCATAATTATGCCCACAGGAAAACGTCCTGGAGACATATGAAAACGAAGTGAGGCGGCGGGTCGATGAATACAAGAACAAGACAACACGCCAAAAGTACGCATCTGATGATGTATATGTGGAATTCAAACAGAGAATCTACGTGTGTTTGTCGATTACACCGTCTCACGCGAAATCAGCTGACGCACTGCGCTTAGGAGGTACAAAATCCTGGCGAGAGGATTCCTCCTATCAAGGATCTCGTTCCAAGAGGTTTGTCTTGCAAAAGACGACTTGTTGCATGGTTGACGATGTCCCACAGAGGATGGTGATCCCAGCGACGACGAAGACGAACTAGAAGTTGGTGGTGTCACTCAGGACTACAAATGCCCCATTACACTCATGGTTTTAGAGAATCCGATGACGTCGTACGTGATACCAATTCTCCAATGTGAGCATATCTGAGTATCCTGCCGTACACAGAACGGTCTGCGGACACTCTTATTCCCGTGTTGCTATTCAAGAGTTCCTGAAGAAGTCAGGAAGAAATGGACAGCTCTGTCCTGCGTCTGGGTGTAACAAACGGATCACAATGGACCACCTCAAAGCTGACAGGGAGCTAGAAAAGAGAATAAAGATTGCAAAGAGGAGACAACGACGGCAGGAGGAAGACGAGGAGGAAGACGACGACGAAGTAATAGAGTAAACTATATTGTTGCTATTGAGCTACCACATACCTTGTGTAATGTGAGTACACCTGCTGTCCAATCTTTCGAATACATATTCATATTGACAAGAATAAGTGCAGAATATAAATGTACTAAATAACGTATGTGAGTTGCCGACAAGAATAAAACAAGCTCTGCATCGTCCCTTCACGACAACTCGACCAGTCCTCCCGCTTCCCTCACCCTCTGTTCCCTATCCCTATTATTCCTCACGACCTTCTCAATCTCGCATCCCAACGCCCAGCACCACGCATCCCGCTCCACCTTGCTCCTCGTCCTAAACACGACCAACTTGTGATTCCCCTTTGAAAGACGAGGTATAGGCTGCGTAGGCTGGAAACCGCCCGCAGGCGCATTCGATCGCTTTCCCCAGGACGCAGCTGGCGCCGACGTCGACGACTTGCGATACCAAATCACAAACAGCTTGTCTTCCTCCCGTTCGTCCGTCTCGAGGCCATCGTGGTACCGTCGTGGCAGGTTAGGCGACTCGGGGCTGTACTCGTTCGGACGGAGCGCGAGCGCGGCAAAGTACCCCGAACAGACGTATGCATCAAGGAGCCCAATGTCTTTCGAGTTGCGGGGATGCAAAGCCGAGGTTGGAGAGACATTAAATTTGATCAGTCGGCCGGGTACGAGGAATAGCTGTACGAGTCTAAAGGTGGAGACAGCGTTTGACGTTCGTGGTCGGGACGGAATGCACAAAACACTGACTTGTATTGTCCTCTCAAACCCTTTCTCGTGAATACTCTGCCCGCTTTGACGATACTCCTACATGTGCTCAGAGGGCACCAGTTGTACAGCGACGTCAATACGGGCGATTCAGAGTTCATGGGTGGTTCCGGTGCGATTGCATGGGCGCACTTTGGTATTCGCGGTGTCAGTCGGGCACGCGTACTCTCTGCATATGCGGCATCCATTTCATCCTCCACGTCTACACGATGGCGCTCGGACCAGTATGTAACGAGGGCACGGAGTCTCGTCACCCATTCAATGCAGTCGTTCGCTGAATGCGCCTATGGAAGAATGAGTAAGACAGCAACCAGAAATGCATGTGCGAACATGAACGTGCCTCGAATCGTATGAGTGGACCAGAGGCAAGGACAACATCGAATGCTCGCCTCAGGTGCAGCTGGACTTTGTCGTGCACGTGAGCGTGCCCTTGATGTCCACCCACATCGCGTGCATCCATCTCATCCTGCGCAACCTGCTCACTATCATCCTGGGACAGTGGGCCATATGCTCTCCTCACGGTGCGAATACTTCTAAGGTCCAACGTCCCTTGCGCGGTGCGGATGTGCTCTGCCCCTCTCCAAACCTCACTTTCGAAAAGACTTTGGCTATATTCCTCCACGCTTGGTTTTAACCCTGACATCAAACGCGAGAGGTGCGCGCTCGGCGGAAGCGGGGGATTTGCGTCAGATGGTAACAGGGAAAACAGGTTGCCATCATGCGTCGCAAGATATACTCGTTGATGACCTTGCTGCCTGATACGGTCGAGATAACCTTCGATGGCAGGTGGCTCGAACATCTTCTTGCCGCTTTGAAGGTGAACACAGTCCGGGAAATGTTCCGCGATGCGTAACTCGAGGTGAGCTGGCTTCAATCCCTAAAGTGTTGACAGTATATGTCAGGCCGCCCGCCCAAAAATAAGACCAGCGACCGAACCTGCCAAAGAGATAGTCCAGAAAGGACGGCCCACGGCCGCTGATTTCCACCGACATCTTGTTCTTGCCACACCCAATCCAGTTGCCCGCCAAATCTCCAAGCAAGCTCCAACTTCTTTCCTGCCCGCAGCTGCCGCTCTATGGTGGTTTTCCAGCTCCTCGACACCGAAGAAGATCCACGTTCAGAAGAGAGCGAACGTTGTAACAGGTCAGTAATATTTCTATGGCTGAAGATATCATATGCTTTGTCAAGGCTGAAAACCTCGGGGGCTGGAACGTCGACGCAAATGCGCATGTCAACATCAGGACAACGAATGTCAATGGAAATGGGAATCTTTCCTCCGAGACGATGCCTACCGAGGCATCGTCAAAGCAGGATGCAGCAAATTGGTCAGACAACACTCACCATAAGTGCCACAACCAATCACGCGCTCTGGTTCGGCTCTTGAGTTTGAAGACAAATACATTCGTACCATCCTTTGAAGGTTGAAAGAAAGAGCGTGCTTTTGAATTTAGATCGCGAGCGGGCGTGGGGGGGCACAATATGCAAAAGGTGAGGTCGACGAAAGAGTACAAGGAAACACAGGTTCGTTCTGAGGCCAAAGGGATGAGGAATGCGAGGTGCTTGTGTCTTGTAATGTATTCTTTCCCTGGAATGGTCTACTCGACGATGATTAAGTGGAACGGGAACTGAGGCAGCATATAAGGACACACATAATCCTCGTATAACTCTAGCATATCCCTCCTCCACACGACTAAAAATTCCATACAGTCTTCATGGCGCAAGTGGGTTGTTTGGCGGTTCTGCACCTCGTCGAAATAGCATGGAAGAGATTCGGACTTGGTGTAACACACCCTGACGAGCATTCTATCTTGGATATTATCAACGGTGAGGCACAGAGCTTCAGAATGCTCCACAAACCTCGGAAGAAGATGTCACCAGGGGCCTCC
>JBBPJN010000340.1:0-16294 GCA_038088755.1 Boletus aff. separans
TACTTGATTTCGGCGTTCACGACTTGTTCAAGGTCAGTCGGGAGAGACATCTTCGAGTCCGGGTGCGAGTTGCTGCTAATATCAGATAAAGAGAGGGTGGGAGCGCTGTTGCACTAGTGACCGCGATACATACTTAAAACGGGTCTTGCAGAGCCATCTGAGTCGTCCGCTTGGTCATATCTTTACACTGACACTGATCAGCAAAGTGGCACATGTGGTGACATGTGACGTGGAGCTGATACGATGTCACATACCACGTGATGACTCTTGACTCCGATTGATTCGGCATGATCGGCATTTCGGCCGTGGCTCGGCTCGCCCACCAATGTTTTGTACGTCTCTGCACGAAAGTTGCTGATGCGTATGACGGGCCATCTCCCTCCAGAAGTCTGGCTCTGCGTCTTCCACCACGCCGCGCACGTCCCCGGCACGCTCGTTCCAGACATCTACGCTCACGCCAGCTTCATCGGCTCCATCTACACCAAGACCTGCAGCGCTGCCCTGCGAGAGAACCTCGTCACGACACGCGCCATCGTTCGCGTCTGCAAACAATGGTGGCATCTCGCCATACCCTATCTTTACCGCTCTGTATACATCGGCAGAGCGCGCTGCTTGATCTCGCTCTCCAGCGCCTTGATGCGTTCTGCAGCGGACGAAGGCACCCTCGTCGGCACGCGTCCTTTGGGTGAATACACCCAACGACTCGACATTGCCATCCGCGACCACGCAGAAAACGCAGACACCGAGTTGGGCTCGCTTGCAGCGCTCATCACGTGCATGCCCCACCTCACGATCGTCTCGTTCTCCATCACCTCCAACTACTACGTCGCGTCGGATCTCCCGAATAACATTCTGGACGCACTCCAGTTCTCTGCTGCGTCCTTGCGTGTCCTCGACTGGTCCTCGACCCGACTCGAGCCGTCCGCCTCTCGAATCGTCGACCTCCTTGCCAAGTGCACCCAGCTCCGCATCCTCAACTGTCCTCGATTGGTGTGGTCCAAGGAGCTCGAACACGGCGGTATCCCACCTACCGTGACCACTCTCCGTCTACACGCCCTCATCCCAGTTGAAATTGCCACCGCCTACAGCCACCTTCGCCCGCACTTTGAACCCAACACCCATCGCCGCCCAGGGCCGACGGCACTCCAAGAACTCATTCTCGACCTCAACCGGGACCTCTACCACTGGAAAGATCTGCTCCATGTGTACAGTGACCAACTCGTTTCCGTCCAACTCTACGTGCCCAGCCTCTACTCGATCAATGTTGATGGCCACCTGCAACTTCTCGCCCGTACATGCCCTCGCTTGCGTCGTCTTACCATCACCTCGGAGCGCTTTTCCTCCTTTATCCGTCCACATCTTGTCTTTCCGTTCATCGCCTATCTAGGAATAAGAGCTACCCGGACGCAATCGCCGAAGTCAGATTTCGAGACGCTCTTTGCGCTGTTGTTGGAGCTGCGGTCGAGCATACCCTCGTTGCAGGTGGTACAGCTCCTGAATGAGCACAACGTCCAGTGTCTGCTCAAGACCCATACCAAATTTGCAGTGCGCGCGTTGCAACCGTTTGTGGAGGGAACACCGTTTCGGGTCGAGGACAGAGAAGGGGTGTTGCTGACAGGTTCGAGAGCTCCATGTTTGATGGTCGTGCTTGGACTGACCGGTTTTGGGTTCGGTTAGACAGGTTGAAGGTGCTTGGATATTTGTGATGATCGTTGCTAGCAATCCAGCCCTAACATGCTCGCTGTGCCCAGTGAGGTAATGGACCACGAATGGCCGTACGTGTGGGTTCCGCCTTCTGCCGCCAAAAGTCGGTGCAAACTTGACTTGCGACATGAGTGGACGAGCTGCATGTGTAGGTTTTCAAAATCTGGGACGTTGTTCAACGTTCAACCCGATATCACAGGCAACGCTCAGTTTATATTTCGTCCCCGATGGTATGACAGATATTCGACCAAGCATCACTAAAGACCCATTGACTTTGACATGTCGCCAATAAATATGTTTGACGACATTGTGAAAGTTAAATTTTTGGACTCAGAATGCCCTACCTTGTCTTTCTACTTGCACGGACCATAAAGCACCCAAAACCACACCAAACCAACAGGATCTCACAGTAACACAATCCATCATGCCCGGCGACCTACGACGTCTGCTTCCGCAGTTTGTAACTTGGGATGACTCACAGCGTGTTCCATGCGTCGCCACAGTGGAGACTATCCATCACTCATCACCACCCGCACTGGTTGCTGCTTACCCCCATCGGGCATGGTTGGTCATCTGACATGCACAGCGCGCTAACCCTCAAGTGATCCATCGTGCTCTAGTTCCCTGGCCTTAATAGTGCTAGTTACGCCGATAGTACGAGCCAATGTCGTCTCCTGTCACGTTCAAATCCTTGCACGTCTTCGACGTCGACTACGCATACCTAGATAGTGGGCCGCCAGCGTCTTCTAATTACACGACATGGGTGTTCGTTCATGGGATGGGCTTCAACGGAGGTTCGTCATCCGTCTCGTCATGTTAGTGATTGACTCGGACTCTTCCTCACCTGTTGCGCTGCAGCTAACCTCAAGAAACTCCTCCCCCTCGCACACGCGCACAACCTCCGCATCGTTAGTCTCTACAGACGTGGCTACCTACCCTCGAGTGGATTCCGCGACGAAGAGCTGGCGGGTATAGGGTTTCAAAAGAAAATAGACGAGGCGCAACCCTTTTTCCGTAGACAAGGCGCTGAGATCGCAACGTTCCTTGTCCAGTTTGCGACGGAACAGTGCATACCGATGGTGGATCCTAACAGCCCCAACGCCGGTGGCATCGCTCTCATCGGCTGGTCTCTCGGAGGGATACACGTCCTCGCGTTGCTGGCATATCTCGACGAGCTACCAGGGGACATACAGTCGACACTTCAGAAATACCTTCATACGATATTATGTCACGGTGAGCCCACCGTTAACATGACGATGATATCGATATCTCTCACACCGCTTTTAGATGCGAGTGCGGTTGCGCTCGGCATACCCAACGCGCCCAAACATGACATCAATCTATGGTCTGAAGCTGACGATCGCAAGCGCTTTGATGCCTTTTTCGACTGGGCGACAGCGCATTATATACACAAGAGCGTCAGCTCGGAGAACATCGACGACCTCGAGTTCAATAACCCTTCTCAGGAGGTCCTGCGCTCGTTGTGCAACCTTTCCTATGCTCAACGCGCCGAATACACGGATTTACAGGCGTTTTCGTATACCGGTTGCGACGGAAAACTTTTGTTTTGCGACGTCACCGCGTTCGCGGCACTCACCAAGGGCGCTTTATTCGATAAAGCTCGCGCTGAAAAGTTGCCCAATGTGCGGGTACGATTCATGAGCGGTGGAACGAGTGGAGGGGTATTGGTATGGACCTTGTGGATGTTGCGCAGGTACGTGGAGAATCCCCCAGAGGCGCTGTATGGAAGCGACGCGGAAAAGGCGAGGGATGTCGAGTTTATAACCCAGACGGAAGGAAACCACTTTGTCTTTTGGGAGGACCCAGAGAAGGCTATCCAGCAATATAGTGACGCCATCAATCTATAAACTCTAGACTTTGGATATGCACAAGTATATGTGTTCTGACTGCATTGAAGGCGACCTATTGATGTATGTAGGGTTAGGTTGCGATGCCCAATACTCGAGGGCACGTCGCCGTAAAGCATGGAGATACCGAGATCATGAAGCGCCTCCTTTCGCTGATTGCACCACTCCCTCCCGACATTTTATTCGCTGCGATGAAAATAAAAAAATAAACCCGAGCTCATTCTGCGGAAGCTGGAGGTCATCGAGGTTCTCGTCACTGCTGGCTGTGAGACTCTGACCCGCAATGAAGACGGACATACACCGCTCCACGCTGCAATCATCGCCGAGGGATACGTGCACGTGGTTAAATACTTGCTCTCCGTGATGGATAGTCCTCCGTCCGAGGACCTGCTCTCAGTGGCAGCACTGCCTGTGCTGAACGGACGTCTCGCGAGGTCGGAGACCGGTTCTGACGGACTTGGCCTTCCTCCTGCGAAGCACACCAGGTACACACGAATTCCTCCGATTTCGTCCCAGAGCGGCCACAACGTTTTCAGATTTCGAGTCGCGGTGTTCCCATTTGTACTACTGGGTGTACCCTGCGTTCATCTTAGCTCTTAGTGGCATGTACATACTTTATAGATGCAACCGATTGACAGCGTATCCCACTGGCACCGAACCTGACGGTTGCTTCATAAGGCTAATAGCGCCGATTCGGACACGCAGAAAGCTAATATTAGAACGTCCACATACAATTTCTTTGATATGCTCAACTGTGGTCTTTCGCAGACCAGTACTCCAGGGCATCAACTGAACAAGGCACCACCGAATGAAGTACTAATGCGCACATCTAAACATCGCACGCTTTCTAGCACGATTGTCATCAAACTCGGTGATTCGGTCTTTTCTGGCGAATCTCTCTATCGTTACTAACAGCACGTTGTGCAGGCACGTCGTCCATCGTACATGAAGAGACACACCAGCCCCTCCTATCGATCTTGTCCTCCGTCGTCGAGACCGTCGTACATCTCCGCAGCCTAGGTCACAAAGTCGTTCTCGTCAGCTCTGGCGCTATCGGCGTTGGGCTCCGAACGATGGCGATTCCCCAACGGCCCAAGAGCCTGTCCAAAAAACAAGTCAGTCGCACTCTCTCGTTTTTCCTTCGCACGTCCTTCCTTTTTTTTTTTTTTTTCTGTGTTGCTCACCCGGTTAGCGCAAAGGCACTTTCGGCGATCGGTCAAGGACGGCTGATCGCGCTCTGGGATAACCTCTTTGGGCAATTCGACCAGCGGACGGCGCAGATTTTGCTCACGCGCGGCGATATTTCGGACGTGCGCACGTCCCATGATGAGCTATATTCGTGCGACTGAGACGTCTTTTTTGGCAGCGGACGCGATACTTGAATGCGGTGAATACGATCAGGGAGCTCCTGAGCATGGGCGTGGTGCCCATCGTGAACGAAAACGACACCATCTCTGTCAGCGTGCGTTGGCGTTCTTTCTTGTTTCTTTGGTGCCAGCTGTTTGAGATGGACTCACAGGAAATAAAATTTGGCGACAATGACACCCTCTCTGCGATCACGTCGGCTATGATTCACGCTGATTACCTCTTCCTTCTCACGGACGTCGATGGGTTGTACACAGCGAACCCACGAAAAGATCCAGCTGCCAGAAAGATTGATGTAGTGACGTCCGTCGCAGACATCAGAGCACAAGGTCATTATCATACATTTCCGTTGCAACGTCGATCCTGATTCGTGCCGCAGTCAGCACGTCTACGCTGGGCTCTAGTCTAGGAACTGGCGGAATGGAAACAAAGCTTATCGCGGCGGAAATCGCGACGGCTGCTGGTGTCACGACGGTCATCACATCCAGCAAACAGCCCTCGACGGTCATAGATATCGTTGGTTACTATACCCAGCTTCGGTTCCAGTCAGCAGCTCCGTCGTCGGGCACGGGGAGTCCAATGCCGAAACTACTCCAGACGATAGATCTTGATCATGTCAGTGCGACGTTGAGTTTACGACGACCCCCACACACGGTGTTTAAACCCGCTGCAGCGCCGATGCGGGATTTGAAGGCCTGGACGAGTCACACTCTGTACCCCGCTGGGGGTGTCATCATCGATGGCGGCGCATATACGGTGCTGTCGCGGCGGGAATCCGGGGGACGGCTGCTTCCAGCAGGTGTCCTTGGCATCCGCGGAACATTCGCGTCGGGACAAGCTGTGCGTATTCTCGTCCGGAACCTTCCGGAAGGGGTGTGTGGCGAGAAGCCGACGGCGCTTCCTGACTCCAAAGATTCCGAACACGTGACCGCGTCGCTCTCGCGATCCAGCTCATCTTCGTCCATAGTAGACGATCTTACGTCGGACACACAGACCGTCATGGATGATGATTTTCACGCGACGAAGGAGGTGGAAGAAAGTGATGCGTGGGAGGTAAGGGAAGTGGGACGGGGTCTTGCGAATTACAATTCAGTGCAGATATCGCGGGTCAAGGGATTGAACAGGTAAGTCGGCGTCATATTGATCATGGCTAGATGTCTGACGATCTGGGTCCCTAGCGCGCGCATCCCCCAGCTTTTGGGCTACGCAGATACAGAGTATGTGATTGAAAACATAACGATCTGTCGCTGAGTGGTGTGGCTGTGTAATTGTATTTGGTTGTGTTTGGTCCATATCAGCTGGATCGAAGATCGATTTCGCTTCCTTGCAGGCAGAAAATTTATGTACCACGGAAATTCCATCAGACTACTTGCGGGCAAGTCTCGTTCAGACAATTCCAAATACACGGCTGATACAGCATCCAGGCAACAGTCACCCAGAGCTCGCCCAATCCGTGGCCGAGCGGTGAGCTGCACCTTGCCATGCAGTCCACGGACTGCTAATCCCTCATCCACAGGCTTGGAGTATCCCTCACTCCATGCGTGCCCCAGAAATTCTCCAACGGTGAGATCAACGTCAAAATAGCCGAATCCATTCGTGAAGAGGACGTCTTCATCATCCAGTCCGGGTGTCGCGATGTCAACGACAACCTGATGGAACTTCTCATTCTCATCTCTGCCTGTAAAACTGCCTGTGCGCGACGCATCACCGCCGTGATTCCCTGTTTCCCGTATGCCCGTATGGATAAGAAGGACAAGTCGCGTGCGCCCATTACTGCCAAACTGGTTGCCAACATGCTGGCTGTCGCGGGATGTGACCACGTCATTACGATGGACTTGCATGCCAGTCAGATACAAGGCTTTTTCGACATACCCGTAGACAACCTCTTTTCGGAACCTTTGATGATATCATACATCAAGACATGCATCGACGGATGGAAGGACAGTATTATTGTCAGTCCTGATGCCGGGGGAGCGAAGCGGTGCGTAATTAACTCCAGAAAAGGAGACCCGCGTCGTGTCACGAGTAGCTTATACAAGTACCTAGGGTCACAGCGATTGCAGACAAACTGGGCGTCGAATTCGCCTTGATTCATAAAAAGCGTGATGGCAAGTCCGAGGATGCACCTGAACGAATGGAGTTGTTGGTTGGTGATGTACAAGATAAGGTACATCTTCCTTCATGTTTCAGGGTAGTAATACACGTACGCCTTGCTTATGGAGCCGGTATTAATAGGTTGCTATTTTGGTGGACGACATGATTGATACGGGCCACACGCTTGAGTTAGCGGCGCGAACGTTGAAAGACAAGGGTGCGAAGACTATCCACGCATTAATATCTCACGGTGAGTGCCTAGCGTTATCGTGAGTCGCACTTCTAAGCAACTGTTGGTCCCAGGTTTATTTGCGGAAGCGGACATGGAAAGCATACAAAACCTTCCTTTAGAGCATATAGTGGTATGTCTATATTTATGGGTCATTACATGTCCAATGCATTGAGAGAGCATAGGTTACTAGCACGATACCTCAAAAACAACACAAGGCGCAGTGTCCAAAGATCATCACGATAGACATCAGCTCCACGATCGCAGAGAGCATCCGCAGAACACACAACGGGGAAAGTATCAGTTTGCTATTCGGTGAATGGGCAGACGGTAGAACCTTGGATTTGGTGATCTAGCACACCTTTTCCCCCATGGCTTGGCGCGTTTCATCAATTTTATGAAACCCCCACTCAATCGGCGCTATGTGTTAGATTTCTTAGCGAGATGTCTCGCACGATGTTCAGAGGCATTGGCGGGTTGGTCGGAAGTGAGTCGAAGCCGGTGGTTGTAATGTAAACTATCGCAGAAGACTGACATTAAATACATTATTATTTATACCTGAACAGCACTAGCAACTGTATTTGTGGTAGGTGCAACTTCAGCGGGTCAACAGGTCTGTGGGCTGACTTAAAAAAAGAATAGTCTCGCAAGAACTCGACAGGTTGAAACTCAGCCACGGCTAGTGCCGACTGGAAGCTGAGATGGAAGCTCAATCCAGGAAGGCCAACGCTCTCCATCATGTCTATCTCGGCCAGGAATTCCTATGCATTGCTGGCGTCGAAAATTGCATCGTATGATACTCGGATGCGGACCAGGTGGAGGCCTGCCCAGAAAAGTCGTGTTATAAAGTCAAGTCACTATATGATGCAGGCGACGCTGGTGTCGCGATATCTCCAGTAATTTTTCCATTCACAGTATGTATTCGAGCTGCTTAGGCTCCAAAAAAGGCTCTTATGAGTTCTCCACTGACGGCTGAACATCGTTTTCAATGTTTGACGGATGTTCGTGTCGTATGCAGAGGACGTTTCGACTCTGCCTTGCATTATTTCCGACGGGACTTACCAACTTGTGGCGCAATTCCAAACTCGCCAATGGGTAGTAGCTACTGAAACGCAGCGTACTCAAATTCTCAGAATTCATGCTCCCGCTTGTGAGACGTCCCCGACCAGACTGGATGTTTTCCAATTGTTCCAAAAATGGCTGGAAGCCTATGGAATCGTTTCACTTGCACCATGATACCGATGAAAAGCGAGCGGGCCGTCCAGGGAGCCACTGGAACTGGCGATGTAGATCCCGGTGGACACTCTTGAAGTTGGTTCACTTTTTCATGGCCATTGTTCGTCTCGATCCAGTGACTGTTGTGTAGGCACTTGGAGGGCTTGGACCCTACCTCATCGTCGAGACAATCATCGGTACGGGCATCTTCTCGACGTCATCCTCAATCTTGAGTGGGGTAGGCTCCATGCGGAGGGGTGGGCAAATTACTTACTTGGAGGCGATTTACAACAAGACCGAAATACCTTGCTATGGTGGTGTATTCCACGTATGTCATAGTACACGGACTCACGGCGGGTGCGTGCGCTATAAGCACATCTTTTGTCTGTGTGTAGTTTGGTCTGATGGATGTTGACCTTAGACGATAGTAAGTGAGCATTTTTTGTGTCGCTCGCGTTTCAACGTGCATTCTTTTCAATTATGAACATGATACTGGAACCACAAGTATAGGTCACTGATTTTTGGTCACGCCCCCATGAACATGCGTCGCATATTCGTTCATATTGGATGTTTTAAGGATCCCCTCTTCATATCACCAACTTCTTCTTTGTGGTCGCATGTTGTCCTCCTTTGTTTTAAATTCTCTTTTCGGATCCTTGTTCAGGGCCTCTTTTGGCTGTGTTGGAAGTGACCACACATTCTCAGACCATTCAAGGGTAAGCAGTTTTTTTTTTCCGAGCGACACCGGGACTGAGCCCTGATGAACGTCGTCTCAGTCTGGCGGCCACTAGCGATCTTTACCTCGTCACATCGACGCTGTGTTCGTATTCCCCGTCTCGGCACTCATGTGCAATCTCGGGCAGTCATTGTTGTGCTACCGTCTTTGCGCCAACCCGATGGCATCGGAGACACGTCGCCACTACCATACAATCTCTGTGTATCATTTTTTGTTGGTTTCGAGGGTGTCTGAGGCAGCTTGGCGGCGATGTTTTCGCCAGTTGAGCCCGATTCGCGGGACCATGGTGAGCGCATTCCATTAGTAGCGGTGTACTGAGAACAAGAGAGTCCTAAGACGTAAGCGACCTAGCATGCAAATTCAACCAACCACCCTCGGTAAATTGAATAGTACCTCTCCGCTGACATGTGGCAACTCTCTAGTCTGATGACCGGACGCAACTCTGACGGATTGTCGTTGATTGCATGATGGATGATCGATCGGTCATACGAAGTACGAAGAACTGCATTTTGGTCTTTCCTTGCATCATACTCCGCTCGCTTAATTGCTGGGACTCGATCATGATCATGAACACCTACTTAAACCTGCCATGTTTCCCGGGTAGAGGCTCCCCACTTGTGAGGAGTTCTTGACTGGACTATACGTCCCCTCTCGCCGACCATCATGTCTGGGAGCCTATGGGCCCGTTTTCGGAGGACCGGGAGTGGGGAGGATAGTTCGGACCATGGCATTGGTAAGGAACAAATTCAGGATGACACGAAGGCTGTTGATGTGGGTTCCGATGAACTCTTGTTCGAGGAAAGTACGCCGCCTCACTCCTTTTTCAACCTCTTGCCTTGGCTGAAGAATTTTGAATAGACACTGCTGGAGGACTTGGTCGTCATCTTGGCGTCACCTCATGCACGCTTCTCATCGTCGGATGCATCATCGGGACTGGCATCTTCTCGACGCCATCCTTGATTCTGGGCAGTGTAGGTTCGGTTGGAGCATCGCTCATGCTCTGGGTCCTCGGGTTTTTCCTTTCGTTTTGTGGGTTGTTCATCTGGCTCGAGTTTGGGACGATGTATCCCCGGAGTGGCGGGGAAAAGGTCTACTTGGAGGCGATTTATACCAGACCGAAATATCTCGCCACGCTGGTTTTTGCCGCCAACGCGATATTGCTCGGATTTACGGCGGGTGGGTGTGTTGTAAGTGCAGAATAGATGTCAGCGGGGGATCTGATCGACTGACCTCAGATGGCACCGTTAGGTCTTTGCAAGCAAGTGAGCGATTCGGTAGGACCATTTACGCTGCGATCGTCTCAACGTCGTTCTAGCATCCTTATTTCAGCGGGCAAGGAAGCAACCATTTGGTCCGAACGTTGCATCGCTCTTGGAGGTGTGTCTTACCAAGTCTAATTCAGATGAACACTTGTCCAGCATTGCCTTTAGTCATGATTTTTGTGACGCTTCTTCATGGTCTTACGCCACGTACCGGCGTTTATATCATGAACGTGCGCATATAACCATTCTTTGGGGAGCTCCGTATACTTTCTAACATAATAGTATCCCAGCTGCTGACGATCTTCAAGATCGTTATCCTTATCTTCGTCGTGATAACAGGCTGGGTCGTGCTCTCGGGGAAAACTCACATTGCTAATTCTGAAGCCAACTTTAGCAATGCGTTTGCTGGTACTTCTCACAACAGTGGCGATGTAAGTGTTTTCGATCTACTATGACTGTCACTTCCTGACGATGACGACGCGAAGTATGCGACAGCGCTCTTCAAGGTCCTGAGTGCATACGCCGGCTGGTCAAACGCCAACTACGTGCTCAACAACGTCCGGAATCCAGTGCGGACGCTCAAAATTGCTGGTCCTCTTGGGTTGGGTATCTGTGCTGCTCTCTATATCCTTGCCAACATTGCGTACTTCAGTGCGTCGACCAAGGTGCGTCGAAATCACTCTCCTCGTGGTGGAGTGGACCAATGGGATTGCTGTCTGCCATAGGCCCAAATCAAGTCCTCCGGGATCACTGTGGCAGCCCTGTTTTTCAAGAATGTGTTCGGAAGAGAAGCGGAGCGTGTACTGAGCGCCTTTGTTGCTCTGAGGCAGGTTATATATTTCCGCTGAATCCGTCGAACTCGCTTGATAACCATGTCGATGGTTGAACTTGACGATGCAGTGCACTAGGGGTGAGTAATTACACGTTAGACCCAAAGGGTACTACGGCTTACACTACACTAGAATGTCATCACTGTAGTATGCACGATCACTTTGGCTGCCCTTGTGGATGCTTATAAGAGATAATCAGACGTTTTCTACCTCCCGCATCAACCAGGGTAAGTAGACACGTCATCCTATGCAATTCTGTAGACCATTCATCCTGCGTGGCTTCCCTTTGAACAGAACTCGCCAAGGAGGGGATTCCTCTTCCATTCGGCAGCAAGTTCTGGGCGTCAAATTGGCCAACGGGCAAATCTCCAATCCCTGGGCTCATCCTCCATTTGATCCCTTCGGTGGGTATACGGTGTCGTTCGTTTGTGGGAAGCATGCCTACCCAACTACGAGAATAGGTCATCATGATCCTTGCGCCGCCCCCAAAGGTTGTGTATCCGTTCATTTTAGATGTCGAAGGATACCCTACCCAGATCGTCAATTTCTTTATTGTTATAGTATGTCTTACTCCCTCTCTCCGAAGTCATTTTTCCATGTATGATAACCCGTGTAGGGTCTCTTCTGGATGCGTTGGACGCGTCCAGATATCCCTAGACCATTCAAAGGTAGGTGGCTTTTACTGTGAGAGAAACCGGGTTGACGTGGGTTACCGTAGTCTGGTGGCCCCTAGCAGTCTTGTATCTGGCCGCAGCGGTGTTCCGTGAGTGTCATCTCCCCTGGTTCCAGTATGACACTCAAGTAGAATCTCTGCAGTCATGGCCGCACCATTTCTGCCTCCAGCCAATGGCGTAGGAGACACGCCGCCTCTACCGTACTATCTGTGGGGCTCATCCCTTTTTCGCTTTGAGAATGCACACTAATCTAGGTGGAAAATAATAGGTACTGCCTCGTTGGCATGGGGGTGATGTTCTTGGGGGCTGGTTATTGGGTAGTGTGGCGTGTACTGTTACCCAGGGTGTTTGGGTACGAGCTTGTACTGCGTAGAGAGACGCTCAAAGATGGCACCGTCGTGACTCTGGTATGTGTTTTTGGACCCCCACAAGAGGTGGAACACGACTGATGCGATCGGTTACCCAAGTTTTCGCATCAAAAAGTGCAATGAACATCTCAGATCAACGGCTGTCATATCTAATCGGCCATCATTCGATCAACACCGTACTATTATTCTGCTCCCATGAATGTATAGGGTATCGTACGCGTACGAATTCCTTGAACGCGATGTTAGATGTGTTCTTTCATGCCCCCGCCAAACCGGAAAGGGAAAGGAAGCCTAAAATTGGCACTTGCTGTTGATAGGAACTGAAGATTGCTCACTTTTGAAGCCCGTTTAATAACGCTGCATGCACTCGCGTACGGCTGGCTGGACCATTAGTAGGTACTGTCGTAAGCCCCGTGAAGCACACATCATGAACAGCCTCATCCAAAATTATGGCTCTGTTCATCCGTCGCAGCCCAGTATCATACCGAAAAAATGGCGACCACCGTGAAAAGTGACATCGAGATAATACTGTATCCGAGATTTTCAACTGGCATCGATCTGCGAGACAGTGAACTGCTATCAGTGGGATTCGTGCCATCCTGGACCCGATGAGCTCTGATTAATAGCTCTGTTGTCCTTCGCCTCGGTGTCCACACCTATGGCTACCCAACATGACGGTTGGCAGACAATGTGAAGAGCTATGAAGCGTTACCGGTCATTGCCGAGTCGTACACGTGTACTACAGCATCACAGAACCATTGTCCCCTTTCCTGTGGAGGCGAGCACGACACGCACTCCATGTGCGTACTTCGTTGTATGCACCATCTCCATCTCTAGCTTAGACAACGATATGATTAACAGTGCGAGCACCAGCCCGGAAAATCAAACGCCGCTACCAGACACCAGGAATGTGACCTCGGCGGTTGTTGATCTCGATGCATGGCGCCTAGTGTATCAACTGATGCATCCTGTAGACCAGCATACAAGCACCTAGTATCTCCTGCCGCAGTACCGAATGCGAGGAGCAGCAGCCCGGACACGAGAAGAGACTTGGATGCCGTGACAAGCCTCAGAATGTACCTTCTTCCGAGTCAGGATCAGCAACGCACGCAGACAAGAACGAAGAAATAATTATTACCTGTACGATTTCTTTTCTCTACACAGTTTGCAAAGACTGCTGATGGAAATGTAGATATCCGGGCGGCAGGTGTTGCTATTGGCCTCAGAAGAATACCTGCTGGCTTTTACACGGCAGTGCAGCACAGTGGCTGCGAGTGGAGGACTGAAAATAAGCCAGTTTCAGTAAGCAATGGTTTCGTCGAATGGGGTGGGCCGATCCCAATGTGAAACTTCCGAATCTTCCACCCACACTCGTTCTAAATGACCTTACAGTCCGTCTGATATCTCCGCCACCATTTGTCTTGGGGTATATGCGTCCTTTGAGTTCCAGCCCGTACTAGGTGATGGGGAGCAGCTGCGAAGGTTGACAGTTACTGTGGAACAACTGTTGGACCGCAGTGCAAGAGACCTCCGTGAGTAGCACGGAACCCTGCGTGAGGGTCAGGTATTCACACCATGGTAGCGTTCACCTTCTTCCCAAAGGACGGGGATGTTGTGTCCCCGTGCTCATCCATTCAGCTGAACGTCGGGCGGCGGAAGTGCGAATGCAGTGATTCATCTGCGTCAAGGCTCCGCGACCCCCATTACGTAAGCATACAACTATAACACCCTCCATGTTGATTAACGTATTTCACACTGGCAGTCAAGTACGAAATCGCTTGGCCGGCTGGAAGAAGCAACAAACCAAGGCCATGTGGCTCTCTTACGTTACCGAAAGTATGGGCGACAATGTGATCTTGACCACTCCATTGAACATTTTGAGCATGCGCTGAATATTTGCCCCTTGGGCTCTCCTTGTCGTGCGGCCGCGCAATCAAACCTGGCGACAGCAAAATTCATTCACTGTGTGGTTGCCGATGCCAATCCCTCCTTCGACATCCCCCTTACCTTGTATCGCGATGCGCTTGTCGCTCGTCCGGTCGGCCATCTTGATCGACCTTCCACGTTGTTCCAGCTGGCTGCAGTGCATTTCGCGCAATTCAATAAATGGCGAGATGGATTTGACGCAAGACAGGCAGGGATATTACTACATGAAGCAGTGGACCTCAGTTCCGCAGACAGTCATGGGCAACGAGATGCGATCTTCCTCCTCCGGCTGCAGACAAAACGTGATCCGGGCCGTGTCCAGGAGAGTGTACAACCATTGGTGGAGCAGGATTCCGCTTCGGGCATAATGGGCGAAGATCATTGGACTGCTAGTGTTCAGTTGCTCGAGCGCTTCGAACGGTTCGGTGATTTAGCTGACCTGGAGCGGGCAGCCTCACTTTTAAAGGAAGCTGTTCGGTCTACTTCGCTTTGGGATGAACGGCACGTCATAGGGTTAACACATCTCGGTGCTGCACTAGCTCATCGATTCGAGCGGCTCGGCGAACTGAGGGACCTTGAGCGAGCGATTTCGCATCACAAGGACGCTGTCAGCCTCACCCCTGATGAACACCCCAATAAACCCACATGTCTGACTCACCTTGGTGGCACACTCCACCTTCGTTCCACGCACCTCGGGGAGCTAAGGGACCTTGACGAAGCGATCTTGATGCTCAAGCATGCTGTTAATCTTTCCCATGAGGGTCACGCTGCCAGTCTGGCCCACCTTGGTATCTCCCTCTTGTCTCGTTTTGAGCGCCTTGGGTTGCTGAGGGACCTCGACGAAGCGATTTCGAGGCTGAAGGACGCTGTTGATCTTATCCCTGATGGTGATCCCCACAAGCCCATCTGTCTGACCAACCTCGCCCTCTCCCTCAGTGCTCGCTTCCAGCGCCTCGGGGAGCTACGTGACCTCGATGAAGCGATTTCGAAGCAGATTGATGCCATTAACCTCGTCCCCGATGATCATCCCCTCAGACCTGGTCATTTGAACAACCTCGGCAGTTTTCTCCTCTTTCGTTTCGAGCGTCTCGGAGATCCGAGTGACCTCGCGCAAGCAATTGTCAAGTTCAGCAGTGCTGTTGACCTCACCCCTGATGGTCATCCTCGCAAACCCGGTTGCTTGAACAACCTCGGCAACTCCTTCTTCAGCCGCTTTATGCACCTCGAGGAGCTAACTGACCTACAGCAAGCAATTTGCAGCCTCAAGGATGCTGTTGGTCTCATCCCTGATGGACACCCCGACAAATGTCGTTCCCTGAGCAACCTCGGTATCGCCTTCCAGTATCGTTTCGAGCACCTTGGGGAGCCGAGTGACCTGGAGGAAGCTATTTCTAGGCTTAGGGACGCTGTTTACCTCACCCCTGACGGACACCCTGTCAAACCTGGCTCTCTGAACAACCTTGGCGAGTCCCTTCGAATTCGTTTCGCACACCTTGGGGAACTGGATGACGTTGAGCAGTCAATTTCGAGGCTTTTGGACGCTGTTGACCTCACCCCCGACGGTCACCCCGACAAACCGGGTTATCTAAACGACCTCGGCAACTCCTTCCTCGTTCGCTACCAGAGACTTGGGGAACTAACCGATCTTGAGCAAACAATTTCGAGGTACATGGATGCTGTTACCCTCACTCCCAATGATCACCCCCAAAGTCCTCGTTTTATGGGTAACCTTGGGAGTGCCCTCCTTTATCGCTTCGAGCGTCTCGGAGAGCCGGGTGACCTCGAGCAAGCAATGTTGCCATACTCCCGTGCTGCTTCCACTTCCATCGGTCCCATTGCTGCTCGATTTGAAGCATCGGAGCAGTGGATCTTCTGTGCTCGTACTCTACGCCATCATTCTCTCCTTGATGCATATGCTCTCGCCATCGGCCTTCTTCCTCAGCTGGCATGGATAGGTTTATCCCTTTCAGATCGTTACCGTCAACTCAGCAAAGGTGCCAATGTAGTGAGGGAGGCAGCAGCG
>JBBPJN010000341.1:0-16274 GCA_038088755.1 Boletus aff. separans
TCCCCTTTTGACTTGCTCGGTCTTTGTGTGTGGGTCTGTGGTGGTGATCTTAGCGTGATGCCAAGGATGTAGAGGGTCAACCCACGGAGGAGTTGATCAAGCTGGAACCTATCACTGGCTTGAAGATCCTCCCGCACTGGCTTGCCCAGCCCTACTTCCGCGTTCAACCTGCGTCCGCAAAAGACGCGACGAAGGCAGAGACAAAGCGCGTGCATGGTTCAAGCGCAGGATATGAATCAGAAGGCAAAGAGGGGAGAGATGAAGACGACACGAGGCGGATACAAGAAGGCACCAAACGGATCAAGTTAACGACCCTCTCTCAGACTGCGGTCCCACTACCATCGTAGACTCCCAGGAACAGCATGCAATTTGTGTATGAGGTAGAATATCATTTCGTCAGCGTTCTCGCTTGGCACTAAGTACTGATCGCGTCGACTGAGCTCCGGAGTCGAGTTGCATCCACGCCAGGCTTGTAACCTTTGACTGGACCCTTTCACATCTGCTCGCCGACATGTTCACATCTTGTCGGTACGGTATAACTTCTCATAGTGCGTAACTTCAGCATGCATGACTCTCGTTCTGCATAGGGTTCGTGCTCTGCCCAAGTAGGATGAATATTATGACTATTTTGGCTCGAATATGCATTATGAGGGGGTAGTTGTGTCCAAACTCGTAATGCCAGCTCTCTCACACAACCTGAGCGCAACTACCTATGATTTAACCGTCGAAACCCGTTCTCTTGCTGAAGCAAAAAATCCCTTTGTCAAAGCCCCTATTCCCTGACGACGCCGTATTCACAGGAGAAGATGACAATGGTCACACGGTAAGTCAAAGATTCTCGATGGTGGTACCATAAGAAACCAACGAGCGAATCAATATTTGTACTTTTGCAAGGTTTTTCTGAGACACCTCGATACTGCTTACGATCAAAAATGCCTTGAAAAATCCAAGTCCTCGTGTCTGCTCTCCTTGACTGAAAAAAAAAGACCAAGTCAGAAGTTTGTGTTGCTGGCTTCCTCAATGAACTGTGTGCACGGGCCTGTTGGTATATATGCGGAGATGGCACGAAAAGAAATGAGGAGACGATGCCAGTACTGGCCAGTCGGAAATGACCACACAACAAAGCCCATTCCAGGTATTATTGACACTTACTGTCGCTCCGATGGTACCTGCACCGATGGCAAGGACTTTGTCAACATTGGTGAGTCATCCGGACTATCACTGAATTGAAGTCAGGGAACGAGACAGAATCCTCCATCTGCCAACTCTATGCACACAACGTGCAGTTGATTTCTCTTGCAGGTACAAGATCAGCGATGTTTTGTCCTGGTATGTCGTATTCATGTCGAAAAGGTCACTGTCACGTTGTTCAATGAGGTGGATCCATCACTTCCACTCCTTTTGTGTCCAGGATGGGGGACGTTTGTCCATCTCATTCTTGGCCTTTCCTATGCCCTACTGTCCCGTCCTGGGACAGACCCACATATTACGGGTCCACCTCACATGTTTCTTTCTACAAGTCCAGCCATCCAGCTTGACAATGTCGAAATCTATTTCACTGCCTCCATAATGCCTACGATTCGTGGCCGAGGAACTATTTTGTGGCTAGGCTAGGTGAACACACACAAATGTTGACCGAGGGCTGCGACAACGCCTTGGCATTGAGCAGTTGAGAGCGTGCTTTGTTGTCACCAAGAACAGCTGGGTGGACATCAACACAACGTTGACGGAAGGTACCATCCTTTTCCGAGTACAGGGCATTTCCAAGGTTGTTGGCAGAGGAGGCAATGCCCGGCCAATTTGACTGAACTTGAATATGCGAAACGACAACCATTCTTTGCAACGTACGTCGCAGGTATTGTCCAGGCTGCAGAATAAGACGGTAAGATTCCTTGTGTCGTTTCCTCCTGTTAGTGAAGCAGCACTGGTGGATCAGAGACAAGTTGGCGTCACAATAGACATGCTGTCACGATGTGACCTCATGCAGTATGAGAAGTTCTACTGTACTTGTGTGAGCTGATCCTGAATGCCTTGTCCGGCAAGGGCCGCCCGGGTGATATAGTTGGGTGGAAGATTCCAAGCAATCGTTTTGACCAGTTTCTCATGGAGATCTAAATCGCGAATTTATCACCATCGATGCCGCAATGCTAGACGTCCTCGTGCCATCATCAACTTCCATCTGCCAAACGGCCGTGTCGGCTATCAAACGTGATGGAAGCCGTCTAGTGAATAGATTTGTAAAGGGAAACTTGTTTGTTCCCCATCCGAGCGGCAGGTCCTGAATGATGCCGACAAGTGACTGATCCCACGGCGAGCGTGAATGGTGGTATGGAATGAGTGGCAAAGTGAGCCTGGATTTAAATGTCATAGTGCAGGGACAGGAGGGTGTCCTGCGTCGTGCAGATAATACAGCTCAAATCCTCTGTCAACCCGGGCGTGTCATGAATTAATGATTGTTGCAGATTGTGTCAAAAGGCAAGTCGATACTCACTAATTGATTATGTCAACGAGCCTTGTGTCCACTTGGTACCGTCCTAAAGGCCACAAGAGCTCCCGGGCGTATTGACCAGGGCGCATGTCACGACCAGTTCTAGTAGAGATGACATTTCATCTTTTTTGTTCGGTCTTAGGCGGTGGTGACTAAGCAGCGGTCGGTCTGAGTCGTTCTGGCTGAGTGACGGGTCCCACCTGACTGTCGACCACTACTGCCCCGCATTCGCACCCACACAAGTTCGGTTCAAGTCCCCTCATTTCTCGCAACAAAATGACGACTGAGAAAGGGTAAATACCATCTGCGGCTCTAGCAGTTTTCATCCGTCTCGTTTGTGCCAGCTAACACTACTGGTCGCCCAGGTATCTCGGCGTAACAGCCCCCATTTCAACGGCCGAGTCCACCGAACGAGAGAAGGAGGTCACGGAGACGCTCATGGAAGAACTACGAGATCAGAACACCTTTGAAACCTTGGAGGAAGCTCAGACGAGGTACGATTGAGATTTCCCCTCAAACTCAATGACTTCGGCGCAAGGCCCCGTTCTGGCCACGACAACACATGCTGAGATCATCTTAACCTTTTCCCAGGGAAGCAGTTCTTGGGCGCGTCGCTGCCCTCGTCAAAAAGTTTGTGTACCAGGTCTCTCTGAAACGCGGCCTATCAGAAACAGCTGCGGGCGCAGCTGGTGGCAAGATTTTCACCTTTGGTTCATATCGTTTGGGTGTGCACGGTCCTGGCTCCGATATCGATACCCTGTGTGTTGTCCCGAAACATGTATCTCGCGAGGATTTCTTCGACGTGTTCGAGGGCCTACTTCGGGAAATGGAGGGTGTGACGGAGGTCTCGGTGAGTGGCATCCTTGATTGCACACCCGATCCTTGGGCCAAACGAACCATCACAGGGAGTTCCCGAAGCGTATGTTCCTATCATAAAAACAAAGATCTCTGGTATTCCTCTGGATTTCTTGATGGCGCGGTTAGCCCTATCATCCATACCCGATGACCTATCTTTAAAGGACGACAATTTACTGCGGAACTTGGATGAACGATGCGTGCGGAGTCTCAATGGTGGCGTACCTTGTCAGCTTGGCATCTCGAACTCAGGTTGAGTGGAGTTTAGGTTCAAGGGTGAACGACGAGATCCTGCGTTTGGTACCCAACGTCCAGGTTTATCGTGATTCTTTGCGGTGCATCAAACTTTGGGCTCAACGTGCGTGTCATTTCGTACTTGTTTACGTCACTCTTAGCGTTTTCAAGGGAGAGCCATTTACTCGAACGTGAATGGGTTCTTTGGTGGCGTCGCCTGGGCCATACTGGTTGCTCGAGTATGCCAGTTATATCCAAATGCGATTGCTGGAGCGATAGTCAGCAGATTTTTTATCATCATGTACCAGTGGTACGCCGCCATCACCGTCTCGTACGTCCAAATGATGTGACAGGTGATAGGTCTTGGCCGCAGCCTGTGCTTTTAAAGCAAATCGAAGAAGGACCTTTACAAGTCCGAGTATGGAATCCAAAAGTACGCTTCCAGCTAGTTCTCCCCCAATGGAGGGTGGATTGACGTTGCGCAGTTGTATCCCGCAGATCGGTCTCATCGGATGCCCATTATTACACCCGCGTATCCTGCGATGTGTGCTACTCATAATGTTACAGCCTCCACACAGATGATCGTCACCGAAGAGTTTAAGAAAGGTGTCTCGATCTCGATCTTAATCTTTTGAACGTTGTTTGACTGAACGTCCAAAGGTGCCGACATTGTTGATCGAGTCATTGTCGGGACTGCGAGTTGGTGTGAACTTTTTGCGAAGCACGACTTCTTCCACAAATATCGATATTATCTGCAAGTTATTGCATCCACTGGCGACTCTGAACTCCAAATCAAATGGTATGTGCTATCAAATTGAGAATTAGTCTGCATACAGTCTGCAAACTGCACCCAGGGCGGGAACTGTTGAGTCACGAATACGGCAGCTTGTTATGAAGCTTGAATATGTCGATTCTCTCATCTTGGCCCATCCATTCATCAAAGGTTTCGAGCAGGTGTCTCACTGTATATCGCGAGAGGAAGTGTGTCAAGTAGCACAAGGGCAAATATCTGATGTGATCGCAAAGCGAACGAAAGCTGACATCGACGGGATTGAGGATGCCAGCACCGTCTATTCCACAACGTTCTACATTGGCCTCCTCGTCGAGCCCAAACCATGTACGCTTGCGATTCCATCAAGTGTACCACAGCTCCACTCTGATGAATCTCGGTTTTCCTCCTTCAAGCGGGTTCGGTTGGTCCAAGAAAACTGGATATATCATACCCCACCACAGAATTCACAAAGCTTGTCAAGATGTGGGAAAAGTACGATGAATCTCAGATGGGTATCTTCGTTCGGAACATCAAAAGGTATTTCAAGATAAGGGGTATTATAAGATGCGTATTCTTCATGCAAATTTTTTGTATAGTTCTGCTTTGCCGGATTACGTCTTTGATGAAGGTGAACGACAACCAAGACCAGCATTGAAGCGACCCAAAACAGGCAAAGTGCGTGTTGGATATTTGGCCTTTCTCTTCCACTGGCTTTTGATTCTGTTGATCACCCACTTACCGTACGACGTGAAGGGACCGGGCAAGTCGAACTACACATCACCCGATATGCCCAACAAGAAACGACGGTCCGTATCCTGCCCTTTGCGTTGGGCTATTATTGACCCCGCAGCGTCGCATGTCTAGCAGGTCTGAGATGCCAGTTAGTGTCGCGACGAAAGACGAAGATGAGGGCGGAATTCCGGGGTTGTCGCTGAATTCAGCATCGGTTCCGCAAAGCCTGAAAGAACTTGCACCTGCGACTGAAAGAGTGACCAAGACGCCTCAGCTGCCGTTGCACGACAGCGTGGCTTTAGCTGCGGGGGCTGTTGCGGCCCAATAGAAAACACGACCATGGTATTTCTGGTAATGGACTCTCGCAAGTGCACAGCTCCGAGAACGCGTCCTCTCAAGGCTCCCCTCATCAATCTTTGGCTCGTTGCTCGTTTCGGAATCGTGGCACCTTTGAGATTTGGCACATACACCAATTCGACGATGCATACAGTCTTTGGCTGCTGCTCCGTTCCCTTTCTATGGATTTATTCATCCTTCTCTCTACAGGCATCCCCCCGCAAAAAGAGGCATTACATGGACGTGTGTGTGCGCACTGCGACTCCAAACATGGGCATAACTAGGCGATGGGGATTAAAGCAGGACGGTTCAGTGTCCTCCTTTGTCCCCTTCGTTGTTATCCCCCTTTTTTAGACTGCCATTTTCCTTTCTTTTTTTGTTCTGCTTGGTTTCGTTTTCATCTTGTTTCGGTCTCTAACACTTCTTTTTTCATCGTCTGGCATTCCGTGCTCCTGAATCACACACACATAACCCCATCCTTGTATGAAGGCGTTTCATGGTCCATCCCATAATTCTTTCCCAGTAGCCAAGACGAAAAAACAAGCAAACTTGTATCGTAATTTACGCATCAACTATAAATATCTTTTCTGCGGAGGTGGACATGCGCAGGTCTGAGGATACGACGACGATCAACCTATTGTAAACGTAAAACCCATCCACATCGAGTCACACGGTCGTCTGGTCATTCTGATTAATAAACGGAACGCGGCTATTTATGTATAGTTTAGCGATCGTCGACGGAGTCGGCAGTGTCGTCAGCGCCGACGCCGACGCTCACGTTTGGCGCTTCGAGCCGGGATACCCTCCTATTTGGCATGAGCATCCGGGTAACCGTCGACGTCGAATCAAACGTGGGCGGGTCGTCGGAGCTGGATCCGGATCTGGAGTCAGGCCCGGCCATCATCCACCCTGGCGTCGCAAGCACGATTTTATGCATCGATTCAAAGGCGAGGTGTGCGCCGATCTTGAAGTCGTCTGATTTCCAGAGACGTTGGTAGAGGTAGGCGTCTGCGGTGTTGGTGGTGGGGTAGGACGAGACGGAGGAATGGGAGTGGGAGCGGGAGTGGAGCGCCGAGTGGGGTGTACGAAGCCAGACGCGGAGGCGGTGGCTTGCGCCGGTGGGGGACGACGGGATGGGAATCGTACTAGTCAGTGTTGGTATCAGTACGAGGTGCCTGACGATCGAGTGGGGGAGAACACTTGCTAGATCAAAAAGGATACCGATTGGGGGTTGCAGTAGAGCCTCAGTTGGTAGTTGTCAAAGAGTGTTTTGCCTGCTCCGCCTGCTTCGTAATCGAGCGAAAGCACGTACGTCCCAGGTTCGACGAGCGTCCATCTACGTCATAGGGGATAGTCAGTCTGAGAGGACTCCGCATGGGGAGCGAGGGAAAAGGGGAAGGAGAAAGGAGAACGAGACCTTAGAACGAAGCTAACGTATGCACGTCCAACGATGCCTTGGTAGATCGAGATGTCTTGGGTCGCGTTTAAGAGACGGGCAAAGGAGGCGTCGGCGATAGCACGAAAGTCGGGGTCTTTACCGAACCAAAGATCTTTTTCGGCAAACATGCGGTGGTCGACGCCCCCTGTGCGTAACCAGACACGAAGATGGTGGAGGCAACCTGTTGGAAGGCTGGTTCTCGGAGGAAATGCACTGGTGGGAACGGGATCAGCTGTGTGTTGAGTGGAAGGGATTGGAGCGAGCGCTATTCACAATACGACGAAATCTAATCGGCGAGGGTCTACGGAAAGCTTCATGGTAACGGGGGTACAGAGGGCACGTTCGACGAGGCCAATTTTCATGGACAGGGAGAAGGTGTAGTGGTTCGGCCGGTCTGGCTCTGACTCGACCCTGAAATGAAATAAGTGAGTGACGGGTTCGACATGAACGAAAACGAGGCTCACAAGATGAAGATCTGCACGTGGGTGTTGCTTGCAAAGAGATTATAGGTATGCGTGAACGCTTCAGGAGGTTCCATCTGAAGAAACGATTGAGAGAAACTTGAAGTTGGAAGAAGCGCCGTGAGCTGGATATCATTAATACGACGGAAAATGAAAGAATACCGACTGTAAAGTTGAACATGATGACGGCAGTTCCAAAGGCAGTCCATCATTGAAAGACCTATCGCCGCGGGAGGAACTGGACCAACAGAAAAAAAATCCATCAGAAACGAGAAGAAAGCACGAACGATGCTTACATGAACCCTGACCTCGTGCTCAGACTGAGGCTCCGGCTTGGTGGCTCGTAGACGGGGAGGATGGACTCGTTGTCGTTGTTGTCCATGTCTGTGGGTATGTTAGCATCCTGACAAATGACCTGCCAGATCTCCGGACGGAAGGTAGCTTGATCCAGCGTGAGTTCAGATAACCAACTTGTGTGTGTTTTCTTTCTAGGCGTGATGGAAGATATTCAAGAGAAGGTAAAAGACGCCCTTGGAAGAGGGAGCTCGAGATTCGCAAGGAACCGATAGAGATGATGAGTGCCTGACTGGCAGGCTCATAACTGAGAGTAGTCTACTAATAACATTAGTTCACAGGCACATCAACGTACCTCCCCATCTGAATGGCTCAGCTGGTATCAGATGATCTCCGGCTTGCCGTCAAGTGGCCGTGGGAGATACTCGATATAGTCCCCTTGGACGCCTCCGACCTGTACCTGACTCGGAGTCTCTCCGGCCCGGGGGTAATAAAACCACGGATTTATTAGCACGCGATGTCCAAAACGGTACTTGTCACACAAAAATATTACTTATCCTTATCCAAGAAAGGAAACGCTCCTTGATGATCGTCCGCCAATGCCCATGGGGAGCCCGACGGTTGCAGCAGGTTTGGCGACCGCTCCGCTTCAAAAGTCTACACGGCGAGCGCCCAGTACGCGAGGACAGAAGATGGCCTGGCTGGGAGGTCGTCGTAGGCATCGAGGTCCATGCGCAGATCAAGTCACGAAGAAAACTGTTTTCTGGTCCGTACCGGCTTTAACAAGGTTTTTTTCTTTTCATCAACACCTCGTTCGGCACGCAGACGCGATCACATCAAAGCCTGGGGAGATACCCAACTCGTTTGTCACCTGTTATGATGCCGCTTTACCTGGGACACTTCCAGTGGGTAACCAGCACGCGTCTCTGCAGTCACATCTCACGCAGAAACGCAGACATTGAACCCCAAATGCGTCGAGCTCGCCGTCAGAACTGCTATCGCACTCAGCGCACAGGTACAGCCACGCTCTGCGTTCGACAGGAAACACTACTTTTATTCCGATCTGCCCGCTGGCTATCAAATCACACAACGCTATGGTGAGTGTGATGCGGCTTTGCCTCGTATGCATGTATGCGGCGCCTATACACGTATGTGGTAGCGCCGTTGGCGAAAGGGGGTTACTTGGACCTGCCGTCTTCGCGTGATAACGTCCGAGTTGGCATCACTCAAATACAACTGGAACAGGTTCGCGACGTGTCTATACGCGTTTCACATACATTCTCACCCTACGTCTTTATTCTCAGGATACCGCAAAGTCAGTATTTGATGCGCGTCGACGCATCACTCAGGTCGATCTCAACCGAGCGGGTTCGGGATTGATGGAAATCGTTTCTGAACCAGATATGAGGTACGTTAAGCGTTGTGTCAAATTCAGGTTTACACAATGGGTACTCTGTGTTTTAGGTCCCCAGAGGAGGCGGGCGATTATGTTCGTACTCTCCAAGCCCTGCTGAGGGCTGTAGGAGCTAGCGATGGCAGCATGGAACTGGTGGGTACATCGTTCGTGCGTCTTTCCCTGTCTGACGACGTATCTTAGGGATCGCTGCGATGCGACGTGAACGTATCCGTGAACAAACCTGGACACCCCCCGGGAACACGATGCGAAATCAAGAATCTCAATAGTGTCAGGTTTATGATGGTCGCCATTAGTACGTCTCTCCCCATTCTCGTTCCAAATACACGTCGTTACAATGGCCTCTTAGCATCAGAAGTCTTCCGTCATATTGACCTCCTCGAACGTGGTCAGACTGTACCCCAAGAGACACGTGGGTTCGACGAGGCCAAGGCGGAGACCTTCACGTTAAGAAGTAAAGAGGACTCTCCAGACTATAGATACATGCCTGACCCCAATCTGCCGCCACTCATCCTGTCTCCCGTTCGTGCTTTTTGGGTGCCGCGTTCATCATGCGTTCAATGTCAATTTCTAGGAGTACATTGACCATGTCCGCAGGTCCATGCCAGAGCTCCCTCATGAGACACGTGCGCGATTAACGAGCATGAGTTTGACTGAGCAAGAAGCAGAGGTACTCATGACAATGGACGCTGGACGAGAAGTCCGCTTTGATGGTGAACCTGCCAAAGGAGCCGTTCAGTACTTTGACCGCCTCGTACAAGGGCGCTCCGCAAAGGCGGCCGTGAACTGGTACGTGATGAGTTCAAATACCCTGTTCGACCTCATGTTCTAAACGAGTTAGGATGATACACGAGCTTCTCGGTCAACTCGCTGCTCGTAAAGAAACGTTTAGCGACAATCCGGTCTCGGTGGAGCAGATGGGCGAGTTGGTGGACATGGTGCAGTGCGGCAGGATTACAGGTGCCTGCATTGTTGTTGGTTTCGTTAAAGATGCTCATGCGTGATCTCTAGGGAAATCAGGAAAGGCCATGTTGCGTCACATGGTCACTTCACGTTCGACAGCTTCCCCGTCAATACTGGCAAGAGAGTTGGGTCTGGTGGCGATATCCGACGACGACGGGTCTCACCTGAGGAATTGGTGCTTGGAGGCTATCGAGGCACTTCCTGAAGAGGCTCAGAAAGTGAGGGACGGGAATGTCAAAGTCATGAATCGGATAATGGGAAAAGTGATGCAACTGAGCAGGGGAAGGGTGAAGGCGGGCGACGTGAGGCAGATGCTGGAAGATCTGCTCCGGCAATCCTGAGACCACTCGGTGGGATGCGGCACTGCATGTCGTCGATGCTCTAGTTTACATTAATTAGTACATGGTGCAGCTCAGTTCCGAGACTCCAACTTTGCCACTTCAATCTTTGTCCTCAGTCCCCTCCATCGCGTTCCGGCGCCGACTCTTTGGCTGGCTTCGGATGGCATTTCTGTAAGGACCTTTGCAATGAAGTTGACGTCCGTGAGAGGCGTCAAGTCGTTGCGTCTCGGCAGTTGCTGTATGTAGGAACCCCTAGTGTGAGACATATCCACGAACAGTATGTACAACGTACACGTTTCACCCGATCATAAGGTGCCTCCCACCCGCTCAGTTGTCGTACGACAATCGGCAAGCTAGACGTAAAGGAATGGAATATACGTGTATCGTGTATTCGAAAGAGGACATTGTCCACGCGCAACATGAATCGCGCCAGGATAAAGATACAAGTAGGCATGACCCGCTGCATGTATGCATAACGTGAGCGACCACGCCGACAGGACGAGCAGACCACATGTACTGACTATTCTGACGAGCAAATGAGACGATCCATTGTCGTGTAGTTCGTCTTCGAACAAGGGTACTTCGGCGTAGAACAGGATGGGGTCTGGTCGGGTGAGTTCGGAGAGGGGGATCGTGTGCGCGGCGTTGTCGGGATCGGCGTCTGTCCATATCGCTGAATCGGATGCGTCGTCAGCACTGCAAGGGTGGTGTCCAGAATAGGTCGTCGTGTATGTCCAGTCGTATGGCTTGGCCGTAACGGTCGTGGGGAGGGGTAGGCGCGTACCAGGGTCTGTGCTGATAAGAACGCGCTCAGAGACGGTGCACACGTCGACGAGATGAGTTCATCCTACCGGCTCTTCAGCCAGGCGTCCGCATAGCCAACTTTGACGCCTCCGTCTCCCTCCTCGAGTTCGCCTCCCTTGACGGCTGACAACGCCCCCTTGGTGTCGAGCACCAGCTTCCACCCCGAGGGACGGTGCTCGAGGGACAGGCAGTTGTTCCCAAACGTCATCTCTGGCAGGGGGAATCCGAGCGCAGCTTGGAGCGCGTCGCACTCGGACGCGTTGGAGATGGCGTTGGTCGAAGCAGTGATGACCCAGCCGTAGATGTCGATCGTCCGCGCGTTGCCCGACTCTGAGAGTGTGTGCTGCGGGACGGCGACAGCTTCGGACATGATTGGGTCCAGGAAATACTCCTCAGCGAGATCGCACGTTCTCTTGCACGTCGCCGTCGTCGTCGATGATGAGGATGGACCTCGATCGGAGTTTGAAACGTTTTTCAAGCTATCTAGATGCTTGTCATCGCCACAGAGGCAACTGGTGCCGTCGCGTTGATCGCACTCGAGAGCTACTTTCATGTGCCTGTTATGTTGTCTTGGAATACCCAAAATGTGTGCAGTGGTACATGTTAATCACGTAGGCATCCAAACCTTCGAAGTACGTCTCGACCGGGGATATTGAAGTAACGGAAAAGCATAGTGACAAGTGCCATAGGGAAAATACAGATGACGGTACATATATCAAACATATCAAACGTCATAAAGCAAACCTGGTTTAGCAATCGTTTGAAGGGATGCACCCTCGGTGTCATTCCCGTCTTTTCCAGCCGCTCGCTTGTGAGGTGGACTGAAATCATCCATTTTTATTGTCGCCGTCTCAACCCCAACCAGCGTAGTTGACAGAAGATCACGCTCTGTTCTTTTCCGCATCGGCTGCGAGCCAAAAGTGATTATAGACTTGAGCTCCAATGGAGCAGGGGTTGGGGCTTCTTCCGTGCTGATACGGAAGAAGAACGCAACAACTACGCTCAAATTCGCCACAGTCAAGCTGACTGATGTCTGGCGAAACAAAGGAGTTAGTCTGCACTGCGCCGGAGTGGCTATCAAAGCTCAGAACCGTACCTCAACCAAAGCAGCCGTGGCCTCCTTCAACCCACCGTCATTTAGTACGTAATATGCGTGGCTAAGGCTGACGATGGTGGTAATAGCAGACGTCGAGAAAATAGACAAGACACGGATCTTTTGAGCCCTAGTGAGTCTGACTTTGTAGATCAGACGGAATGGTGCGAGTATCAATATCATGTCACCGAACACGTCGGCTAGGCGAGGCAAGTTAAACGGACCATCCTGTTTGTGCTGGACAAGGGAGACTCACTGATTATCTGCGCAATGGCAACGTTCCTACCCAGATCGCACTGAGGACGTGGTTGCGTTTTCCAACCAGGTTCTGCTTCGCAGGTCCAAAAGACTTGCGCGAAAAGGATCATCCATGCGATCGCGAATGCGATGATGGTGCACACTAGCAATCTTCTCAGCGGACCAGGGACAGTCAGTCGCACAACGGTGAATAAGATCGAGATCCTGGACGCCCTAAAAACCATTCTGAGATGGTGCATGACCGGAGAGACAAGGTTGTTATCTCACCAGACGACTGCATAGAAGAATGATGCGACTCTAAAACGTTCGTTGAGCATGTAGTGATACTGGTCTGAAGTTCAAAGAACGCACAAATAATATATCACCACCCTTGTATTTTGAGGATAATGAGCTTGTACAGAATCAGCGACAGTGCGCTGGCAGGGCAAACGACGCCATTACCGTAGTCGTCCAGATACAGCCAGTTTACCACCAAGAAAACGATATTGAATACCATGGCAAGCGCTGCCCATGCATCGTCTAGCCAGAGACGACCTTGTCGAGTCCGCTCGAACAAACGGAATGAGGTGACCACCGTGGCAGCGATGGGCAAGACCAAACCAACGACTTTAGACTCGTCAGCGGCGTACAAGATAGTTCTCAAGGTCAGCACCTTCGGTTTGCTGAATTGTTGGTCCAGAGGACATAGTTACTTTGATCAGGGGGAGGCGGCGAAGGAGGCTCAAAACGCCGTACTTACTTAAAGTATTTCTCATACAGCATGCCATGCTCTTTGTGGTGAGAATCACTTTTCGGTTCCACGATCCAATTGGACGCCACATACACCCTCGATTGCATGGTGTGACGCAGTGCCATGAGGTCCAACTATCACCGCTCGAGCGCCGTTGATTAGTAGTTCCTCCGCCTTCTTTCCACCAGAAGCTGATGGAGGTTGATGGAATCACATAACCCACACACCAACTTGGTCCAGGCTGTGCGCGCTGCTTACAAATCGTGGAATGACCCCACAGACTTTCCTCAGTTCGTGAGTATGCACATTGAAATTTGATTCCCATCTGGTCATGCCGCAATTGGATGAACCCGCTGAGTTGACCAATGTGGTCCTAAGCATATTCGGACACCCTGAACCCATGGGGCTCTCGGGTGCAGCCGTTCAGTGTTCCCAAGTGCGCGATATAAACACGTCCTACCCTTGCGCACTGTTCTAGCAGAGAGCTGTCGTGCACACACCCATGTCTATTCCAGGCCTTATCAGTCGGCGCGTCCGCTCTGACGACGGGACCGAGATCTATGCAGAAGCCCTCGGGAATCCTTCGTTACCATGCATCGTCTTCATCCACGGCCTCGGACTTTCATCGATCGTCTACGAGAAGCTGTTTCAAGACCGTACTTTACTGAACAATGCGTATCTCGTAAGTTTGCGTGCACTCGTCACTCCATCATCATATTGAGTCCGGGTTAGGTACGTTACGACTTGCGCGGCCATGGCTGGAGCGGAAAACCGTCGAACGATGAGGCGCACGAGTCCATTCGCTACGCTCAGGATTTCATGGCCGTCGCAAAGGCTTTCGACCTGAACAAGCCTTATCTCTTTGGTTGGTAAGTGGACAGTCATTCCGACGCTCGTCTCTGGTGACTCATTCCAGGGAATGAATGACACTGTAGGAGTCTTGGAGGTATGTGTGGCATCGGCATTGATAACGATGGAGAGATCCATGACACTAAGAGACCTCCCCAGCTACCGTCGCAACGGACCTCTGCCAGCATGTCAACCCTGTCCCTTTGGCCGGCGTTATATACGCTGCTCCACTGCCCTACATTGGACCTTTTATGAAAAACCTTGGGAGGCCAGAGATCGCGCCCATCCGTGAAGGACTGATGGCCCCCGATGTTGCGACGGTCATGGAGTCCAAGATAAAATTTGTCCACTCCACATTTCTGGAGCCCCATGCTGTGGACTATCCGACGATCGCATCGTGGGTCGGTTCTGGGATTTACATTTCTGGGGAGGGCGTAAAACGTGCGATAACAAGACCACAAGATCCTGCTGGCCTTCGTGCCGCTGGCAAAGCTGGACTGCCGCTTCTTGTTCTCGCGCCGGAGGAAGACGCCCAGATCGACAATGAGGTGGCTATCAACGAGGTCAAGGATTCCTTTGAGAACATGAAAGTGGTCGTAGTGCCGCGTAGTGGCCATGCGGTGTTTCACGACAACCAGAGCCGTGTCGTGGCCGAGCTCATTTCATTTATCGGGGGAAAGACGGGTTAGAGTCTCTGTATGTTGTACGGTGATCAGAGTCGGAGAGCGGGTGCCAACCACGCTTGAAGTCGGTGAATGGATTTCGATGTAGATTGCCACATTCACCTTCCGTGACCCCTCGAAATAGAAGAACTGCGATCGGAGCAAATTAATCGGAGCTTTTACAAGCAACAGATCACGTTTCTGATAGCATCATGGCTGCTGATCGAACGTAACCAGCGGTCACCTTTCAAGTTACCGTCTAGCCGGGTGACTCAACTTTGGAGTCATGCGATGGTCCATTTAGTGGGCTGTTTCCCTTGGCGGTACGTACGCTATTTGTGGGCGTCACCATGCATGCGGAGAACAAAGTATTTTTTCGGGGGCCAGATACAGAAGGTGGGAAAGGAGGGGACTCCGAGGGTGGGCGGAAGCACAAAGTGCGTTCCCGGGAGGAGTGAGCCACGATCTCGGGTTGGAACCGCCTCGTAATAGGTATTGTGTGTGTGAGAAAGAGGGCGTGGACCCTAGTACGCCCAGGCCAAATCAAGACGTGTTGGCGTAATGAAAAGTGGCAACCAGTCGGCAACGGGGTAGGATGCCAAGTAAGTAGTACTTGCTGCGGATGGAAGAGGATCTGTGTCGCTCATGTGGCTGCGTCCGTGCTTCTCTGCGCCGCAGCGAGGCAAGTTGATGCTCTGCAGGCTAACGTTATAGGTGTGGTTCAAAATTTTTTTCTTTTCTTTTCGCTGTCCACGGGGGATCAAAAGAAGGTGGCACAGCACAAGCACGATGGCATCATCATTTCCATGATCCGAAGTCCAAACGTTGCTAAACGTGGTGCATTGAACTCCCTGGCATTGCCAGCGCTGTGAAACGAATAATATTATTACATGTTCGTCAACCCATTCAAATTTCGGGCGAAGCTAATTTTATCAGCAATGTTTCTGCACTGCACTGCACTGCGTACCGAGCAAATGGTGACTGACTCCTATCAACCAGTCCAACGCACCGCACTCTGCGAGGAAAGATCAGCAAAAACTCGGCAACAAAGTTTCGCAGACCTGCCACACGACCGTAATCAAGGAGGCTGTTGGCGTGGCTTTGATCAGACACGGACGTAAATGCCTGAACACGGAAAACAAAGATAGTTAAAAGGCGGTCGTGCTACCTACCTCGAAATCAATACACACAGAATTCTCATCTGGACTTTTATCCCAGACTCGCATGTCTAGTGTACGTCGTCTTCATTTTCGCTGCATGCCAGGTCCTCACGCCGACACTGTGTAGTCAATGGTGCTCGGCGACATCACTAACGGCAGATTTGCCTCACCTTCACGATACCTTCTACCCTCCGACAAACCAGAGAGTGAGAGGCAGGTGTCAAGAGGCGCTCCGCGTGCTATATACAGACTGATCAGGCTAACAGACTTAACCTGCAAAACCGTGTGCTGAAGAAGGCATTCGGCAACGTCGTATTTGCTCCCTTGACGTTGAGTGAGGATGATGCAGTGCTCGACGTAGGGACTGGCACAGGTGCGCGGCCACTTTCT
>JBBPJN010000342.1:0-16263 GCA_038088755.1 Boletus aff. separans
CCTTCGTGAGGGCGCACACCTGGCAATGGTCTATGTAATGTTTGACATCTTTAGTGATGCTGGGCCACGTAAAGTATTTCGTGAGTAATGCTATCGTACGATGGTGGCCTGAGTGTCCACCAATCGGGGAATCATGACAAATAGAGAGTAATTCGTAACGTAATTCATTAGGTACGTAAACTTTTTTATTTTTATTTATGAATATTTTTTCTGCGGAGTCATATTCGAACTCCGGTATTTTTTCTTTTATTTTTTCTGATTGTTTTTGTAGTTTTTCGTAAAATGGAGAAGAGATAGAAAGCCCGTTAATGAATACGGATTCAAGCAGTACAGTAATATTTGTATTATGATCAGGGACGGCGTCACCATGATCAGGTCTGCGGGATAAAGCGTCAGCATGGCCATTGGACGAGCCGGGTTTATACACCATAATATAATTAAATTCCTCCAAAACTGCGTGCCACCTAGCTTGGCGCGACGACAAGTTTTGGGGTTTTTTCCAATACTCTAGATTTTTGTGGTCAGTCCAGATTTCAAATCTTTCGCGACCTATTAAGTAATGCCGCCACTCTTCTAGTGCATGGATCACTGCTAATAATTCTTTGTCGTAAATGGGATAATTCCGCTCAGCAGAGTTAAAGGAATGTGAAATGAAGGCACTTGGCCTCCACAAACCGTCTTTGCATAAGACCGACAATACGCCACCAGTGGCAATATCGCTAGCATCAGTCTCTATGCGCATCTCCTTATCCCGATCTGGATATGCCAGAAGGGGCGCTGTCGTAAATTTTCTTTTAAGGGCATCAAACGCCTTTTGCTGTTTGGATCCCCATACGAATTTTGTATCTTTTTTGGTGAGGTTGTTTAAAGGGCGTGCGACCTCGGAGAAGCCTTCTATGAACTTGCGGTAATAATTGCAAAGCCTGAGGAAGGCCTGCAACTGTTTGAGCTGCGTGGGAACCGGCCAATCCATTACCCCTGCAACCTTCTTTTCCTGCATCTCTATGCCTTCCTGTGAGACAGTCATCCCCAAGAAGTCTACCTTCTCTTTCGAGAAGAAGCACTTCTCCAGTTTGGCGTAGAGATCGTTTTCTCGTAATCTCTGCAACACCTCTTTTACTATGTTTTCGTGGGCCGCCTTCATCTGCCCCTTTGTAAATATCATAACATCGTCAATGTAGATTATTACACAAGCGTACATATCATTATAAATGTCATTCATCATTTGCTGGAAAGTGGGAGGGGAATTAGTCATTCTGAAATACATAACCAGCGGTTCATAAGAGCCGATGGGGGTTATGAAAGCGCCTTTCCATTCGTCGCCTTCTTTGATTCGTACGTTATTGTACCCCCATCGTAAATCAAGGGTCGTAAATAAATCGGCTCCTTTGAGCCTATCAATGAGTGTGGGAATGAGGGGTAAGGGATATGCATTTTTTATTGTTCCCTCATTCAGGTAACGGTAGTCCATGACAAGACGCTTCTTGCCATCTTTTTTAGGAATAAAAAATACTGGCGCAGTTTGGGGGGATTTCGAGGGCTGGATGTACCCTTTTCCCAATTCCTTTTCAATGAACGTGCGAACCTCGTCCATCTCCGAATCCGATAAGGGGATTACTCGACCCTTTTTTGGAACGAAGGATCCTTTGAGGTCAATAGCATGATCCCAGGGCTTTCGCTCGGGCATGTGCTCGGACTCTTTTTCAGAGAATACGTCCAGGAATTCATGGTACTGTTTAGGTACCTTGTCCTCTAATCCCGCCTCGATTGTTCTACAACGAGGCTGCGTACTAGGCCCAGCCTGAGTACAGTTCTCCAAAACTGTGCAGTAGGAAGTGCAACGAGAGAATGTAATAGTTTTCTTAACCCAGTCAATATCTGGATTATGGCGAGCCAGCCAATTGTACCCAATAATTAAAGGATGTGTGCCTAGAACAGACACTAGGGCTTCTATATACTCGGAATGTCCGTTAATGGAAATCAATAAATTAACTTTGTTTTTTATTTCGCCTATGGCTCTGTTAGAGCTGTCGGCGTTTTTTACAGAAATAGACTGAGCAAGAGGAATCAAATCTAGTCCATTTATTCTACAGAAGTTGGAATCAATAAAAGTGTTTGAAGCTCCAGAATCCAAGAGCGCCTTAAGCGTTATTGAACGCCAAGTGGCACTTCTCTTGAATGTAACCCTCGTGTGAAGCGACATTTCGCCGCCCAATTGGAGAGTACTCTTGAGCAATTTTCTGCAGGGTTTTTCTTTGACGTAACTTACAGGGATAGTCCGAATAAGGGAATTAAGCACACTTTGTTTTAATTCCAGTGCCACGCTCTGAGAGACGCCCTTATCGGAATGACAATATATATTTCGAAGTACAAAAGATAGGTCCAAAACAGGAAAATCGCTATCTACACATAGTACATCATTTTCGAGTAAAGAAATATTGTTCGTTGCAAGCTCTAGTCCATGTCCTTGGTTGCCCCATTCAACCAAAGACGAATCTAATTTAAAGAAGAGCCTGCTTGCTGCCTCTTCTCAACCTCCAACCTATCCCGCCAGTATGCTTCGGCCTCCTCCGTCATGTATTCTCGTTGGAACGAGGGGGGTGTTGGGAGGGGGCAGGCCGATCTGGCAGAAACCCGTCTTTGTGCCGTTATCTGCGGCTGAGAGAAAGAAGAAAATGCGTCGCTTTGTCCCAAAGGACCGGCATGTGCGCCACCAGCGGAGAAAGAACTTGGCTCCTAGGAGAGCATATTGATGTAAACCCCTTGGTAGGGGTCCCAGACTTGGACAACCCGCTGTTGTCGCGGCTGTTGGGCCGGGGAGTACCCATTGGTTGGGCAGTCACTTCTTCTGTGACTGGGCTTTCCACAACCATAGCAGGTACCAGTAAAAGTCCTGCTCGCTTGTTGGACCGAAAAGTCCATGGGCGCTCCATGACCGGGTTGAATTCCAGTCGCCGTGAAATGCGGGTAATTGTTGGCGGGCGGGGGGCGATACTGCGGAGGCGGATGCCATGGCCGCCGAGGAGGAGGAGCGGGATTCGAAGAAGTTCCTGCCTGCTGGAAGCGAGGGTTCCCTCGTTCAACCCGGATTCTTTCCAGGTTGCAGCCCACAGATCGCAGGGCCTTGACGAGGTCCTCATACTCATCGCAGATGGTATGGAGGGAGGCGTGATAGTAAATGTTATAATTGACGCCTTGCGTGAGAAGGTGGTGAGCCTCCTCTAGCACAACGTCAGCCTCCTTTCTTAACTCCTCGAACTTCTGCAGGTATTCATCAATGTTGAGAGAACCCTGCTTGAATGCGAGCAGCTCCTTGTAGGCGTCATGCGCCAGCTGCTCAACCCTAAAATGCTCCTTTAGGAGCTCCTCTAACTTGTCGAAATTGGGCCATGCGTCGACCCTCTTTTTCATGCCAGGAATGGGTTTGCCATCCCAGCCGCGCTCTGGTTCGTCCTCGGCCGAGGAGTACTCTTCTAGGCAGTGGCGGGCGTAGGGTGCCGCCTTCTCTACTAAACGCGAATAAATCATGACTGCCTGAACCTTGTTGTTGGCCCATTTCTGGACCTTACTCCAAACGGCGAGTTTCACCCACCAATCTCTAAACTTCTTGTGGTCCCCATCCCAGGTACCGGGGTCCGCGATCTTCTTCACCAAGTCTTTACTTTTGTTGTCCTTAAAATCCTCAAGGACAGAGGAAAGTTGGGCGATGGCCGCAGCCAACACCGCCAACGTACTCGTATCGGGTTCTGACATCCTTACTGCTCAGTATCTTCCAACTGGGCTCTGGGGATGTGGCAAACGTGAGATCGGAAGAAGTAACGTCGGGATCGAAGGTAATAACGGCGGCATAACCGCGTAACGTAATGTCTATGTATAGGAATGTGGTACTGATTTGTAACAACGTTGCACATGCGCAACTCAGATTCTACCTCCCCTGTTACCAGAGGGACTACTAACGGAATAGGCTCAGCCCCCGAGATATGGCAGTCTCAGGGTCGCCCTTTGCAAACCAAGCACAACCTTGGCGCGGACTACGTCTGCACAATGGCAGGGAGGAGAATAACTATGCTACGCGGTCACAAATCTTCCCTTCCTAGGAGATCATCTAAAAGCGGCGACGGGCAATGAAAATGAAGTCTTCTGCAACGGCAGGAACGTCCCTTAACCCTGGGTCGCGGGTCTTTTACACAACGAGAGAGGAAACAGAAAATACAGAAAAGGTACTCCCTTTTTGATCACGAGATGCCAACAGTAGGAAAACCTCCAATGCCCGGAGTCAGGGCTGTGTATAACAGTCGTTTCCAAGTGTTAGGGGCCGTCTATACAACAGACACCCTGGCTTCGCACTCAGTCCCTCCTGCAAGTTTCAGTTCCGCACGTCGGAACAACCGAGGGAGCCACGGGCCTGACTGAACAGGTCTACCGATACTCAGGACCTCTTGAGATGTTCCTTTAATCACCCTCCAAGTGGACGTAAGTGACAAGTGAAAACGACTGAGGACTTCAGCCGTTTACACCAGCCTTTTATATTAAGACCTGCTGTGCACAGACCATGCCGAGTATAGTAAGTGGAGATAGGGTAAACTATTAGTACATATTACGATGACATCGTGAGAGTAAGGTAGACGGCGATCAAAAAGAAGGGAAGAGAAGAAACGGAAATGAGTGTGGGATAAAGAAGGCACGGAGATTACCATGGGAAGATTTAAGGGAGATAAAGGGGCACGTGTTGGGTCCAGACCAAGTCACGTGTTATCCCACGATCACGTGCTAGTCACGTGACGTTCGAAAAGTAGAAGTTGCAATGAAGTCCGAAATGAATGTAGCGAAAGTGAAAATAGACTACGCTTTAGTGGGGTCTGTGACAGTACGTAATTATGGGTGATGGCGAAAGGAGTGGTGCCAGTCGCCGAGGAGAGCGAATTATTGTGATGAAACTGTGCTAATTTTATCCACTCCGCCCAGGAACCTTGCTTCTTCATGACGTAAGTACGTAAGTACTTTTTGAGTTCCTGGTTTAACCACTCCGTTTGTCCATCGGTTTGCAGGTGATAAGGGGTGAAAATCTTTTGAGTAATGCCCAATAAGGAGCACAGCTCCGCGGTGAAGTTGGATGCGAACTGCAGTCCATGATCCGAGACGAGGGAGGAGGGGAGTCCATGGATACACCATACGTAATCTCTAAATATTTTTGCCAAGTCTTTCGAAGACGTGGTCTTAAAACATGGAACAAATATTGTTTCCTTGGAGAAGCGGTCTACCATTACACAAATAGAATCAAAAGAGTTCGATGGAGGAAATCCGGTAATGAAATCGATAGATAAGTCTTTCCATGGCTGGGTAGGCATGGGAAGTGGAATTAGTTTGCCAGCGGGTGCTTTTTGCTTACCCTTCGTGAGGGCACACACCTGGCAATGGTCTACGTATGTTTTGACATCTTTGGTGATGCTAGGCCACGTAAAGTATTTCGTGAGTAAGGCTATCGTACGATGGTGGCCTGAATGCCCACCAATTGGGGAGTCATGACAAATAGAAAGAAGTTCATAACGTAATTCATTAGGTACGTAAACTTTTTTATTTTTGTTTATAAAGATTTTTTCCTGGGAGTTATATTCGAACTCCGGTATTTTTTCTTTTATTTTTTGTGATTCTTTTTGTATTTTTTCGAAGAATGGGGAAGAAATAGAAAGTCCATTTATGAAGACCGATTCTGGTAATACCGTAATATTAACGTTATGATCAGGAACAGCATCACCGTGATCAGGTCTTCTAGAAAGAGCATCAGCCCAGCCGTTTGATGAACCAAGTTTGTAAACCATTGAATAATTAAATTCCTCGAGAACTGCGTGCCATCTAGCTTGGCACGACGACAAGTTCTGAGGTTTTTTCCAATATTCTAAATTCTTATGATCGGTCCAGATTTCAAATCTTTCCCGACCAATAAGATAGTGCTGCCACTCTTCAAGAGCGCATATCACTGCAAGAAGTTCTTTATCGTAAATAGGGTAATTCCGCTCTGCGGAATTAAAAGAATGAGAAATGAAGGCACTGGGCCTCCACAAACCGTCTTCGCATAGGACCGACAATATGCCACCAGTGGCAATATCGCTAGCGTCGGTCTCAATACGCATCTCTTTGTCCCGATCTGGGTATGCCAGAAGGGGTGCCATTGTAAACTTCTTTTTTAAGGAGTTGAATGCCCTTTGTTGTTTGGGACCCCATGTAAATTTTGTATCTTTTTTCGTAAGGTCATTAAGGGGTCAAGGGACCTCGGAGAAGCCTTCTATGAACTTGCGGTAGTAGTTACAAAGCCCGAGAAAGGCTTGCAACTGTTTGAGCCACGTGGGGACCGGCCATTCCATAACCCCTGCAACCTTCTTTTCTTGCATCTCTACGCCTTCCCGTGAGACAGTCATCCCTAAGAAGTCCACCTTCTCTTTCGAGAAGAAGCACTTCTCTGGTTTGGCATAAAGATCATTTTCTCATAATCTTTTCAACACCTCTTTTACAATATTTTCATGGGCCTCCTTTGATTGCCCCTTTGTGAAAATCATTACGTCGTCTATGTAAATTACAACACAGGCATACATATCATTATAGATGTCATTCATCATCTGCTGAAAAGTAGGTGGTGAGTTGGTCATTCCAAAGTACATGACTAATGGTTCGTAAGATCCGATGGAGGTGACGAAAGCGCCTTTCCATTCGTCGCCTTCTTTGATTCATACGTTATTGTACCCCCATCTGAGATCTAGGGTCGTGAAGAGATCTGCACCTTTTAGGTGATCGATTAACGTGGGAATGAGTGGAAGAGGGTACGCATTTTTGATGATACCCTCATTTAAATATCTATAGTCCATAACAAGACGTTTCTTCCCATCCTTTTTGGGAATAAAGAAAACTGGTGCTGTTTGGGGGGATTTCGAGGGTCGAATATATCCTTTTCCCAATTCTTTTTCGATGAACATGTGAACCTCATCCATCTCTGAATCCAATAAGGGGATTACTCGACCCTTTTTTGGAATGAAAGATTCTTTGAGGTCAATAGCATGGTCCCAGGGCTTTCGCTCGGACATGTGCTCGGATTCTTTTTCCGAGAATACATCGAGAAATTCATGGTACTGTTTGGGTACCTTATCCTCTAGTCCCGCCTTGATTGTTCTACAACGAGGCTGCGTACTCAGTCCTGCCTGAGTACAATTCTCCAAGATGGCACAGTAAGAAGTACAACGAGAGAACGTGACAGTTTTCTTAACCCAGTCAATGTCCGGGTTATGGCGTGCAAGCCAATCGTAACCAATAATTAGTGGATGAGTGCCTAGAACAGAAACTAGGGCTTCTATGTACTCCGAATGTCCATTAATAGAAATTAGAAGGTGAACTTTGTTTTTAATTTCGCCTATTGCTCTGTTAGAGCCGTCAGCGTTTTTTACAGAAATGGATTTAGATAAAGGAATCAAATCAAGTCTGTTTATTCTACAAAAGGTTGAATCGATAAATGTGTTTGAAGCTCCAGAGTCTAAGAGCGCCTTAAGCGTTACAGAACGCCAAGTGGCACTTCTCTTAAACGTGACCCTCGTGTGAAGCAACATTTCGCTGCCCAATTGGAGAGTACTCTCGAGCAATTTTTGTCGGGGTTTTTCTTGGGCATAACTTATAGGAATTGTCCATATAAGGGAATTAAGCACACTTTGTTTTAATTCCGGTGCCACGCTCTGAGAGACGCCCTCTGCGGAATGACAATATATATTTTTTATTACAACCAAGAGATCGAAAACAGGAAAATCACTATCTACACAGTATACATCATTTTTGAGTAAAGAAATATTGTTTGCAAGCTCTAGTCCGTGTCCATGGTTGCCCCGTTCAACCATAGACGATCCTATTTTAAAGAAGTGCCTGCTTGCTGCTGCTTCTCGACTTCTAACCGATCCCGCCAATAGGCCTCAGCTTCCTCCGTCATATACTTCCTTTGGAAGGAGGGAGCAGGGGGCATGGGAAGAGGCCAAGCCGACCTTGCTTGTGCCGTTATCTGTGGCTGAGGAAAAGAATATGCGTCACTTTGTCCCGAAGGACTGGCATGCACGCCACCGGTGGAAAGAGATTCATTTTGCTCCTGGAAGAGCATATTGATATAGACCCCTTGGTAGGGATCCCAGACCTGAATTATCCGCTGTTGTGGAGGCCGGCAGGCCGGAGAGTACCCATTGGTTGGGCAGTCGCTTTGCCTGTGACCAGGCTTGCCACAACCATAGCAGATACCAGTAAAGGTCCTGCTTGCTTGTTGGACTGATAGGTCCATGGGTGCTCCTTGACTGGGTTGGATGCCGGTGGGTGTAAACCTCAAGTAGGAGGCAGTGAGGGGAGGACAGAATGGTGGAGGAGGAAACCAGGGGCGGTGATGAGGGGGGGCCGAAGGAGGGGCCGAGGTACCTATCTGGACGGAGCGAGGGTTCCCCTGTTCAACCCAGATTCTCTCCAGGTTGCGCCCTACCGATCATAGAGCTTTGACGAGGTCCTCATACTCATCGCAGACGGTATGAAGTGAGGCATGATAGTAAATATTATAATTGATGCCTTGCATGAGAAGGTGATGAGCCTCCTCAAACACGACGTCTGCCTCCTTTCTTAACTCTTCGAACTTTTGTAGATAGTCGTCGATGTTGAGTTTATCTTGTTTTAAAGCGAGCAGCTTCTTGTAGGCGTCGTGCACCAACTGCTCTACCCTAAAATGCTCCTTGAGGAGCTCCTCCAACTGGTCAAAGCTGGGCCAGGCATCTATCCCTTTTTTCATGCCTGGGATGGGCTTGTTATCCCAGCCCATTTCCGGGTCCTCTTCCACCTGGGAGTACTCTTCCAAGCAATGACACGCATAAGGTGCCACCTTGTCTACGAGACGAGAGTATATCGCTACTGATTGTACTTTATTATTAGCCCATTTCTGGACTTTGCTCCAAACGGATAGCTTTATCCACCAATCTCTAAACTTTTTCCAGTCACCATCCCAAGTGCCGGGGTCCACGATCTTCTTTACCAAGTCCTTGCTCTTGTTGTCCTTGAAATCTTCCAGGACAGATGAAAGTTGGGTGATGGCTGCTGCCAACACCGCTGAGGTGGATGTATCCGGTTCCGACATCCTTACTGCTCACTATCTTCCAAGTGGGCTCTGGGGATGCGACACACGAATGAACGAAGTCGGTAATGACGAGAGCAAAGGTAATGCCTTTTTCGAAGGCGAGTAACATAATGTACAGTGCGAGGAAGTTTGTATCGATTTGTAATAACACCACACATGCACAGTTCGAGTTTTACCTCCCCTGTTACCAGGGGGACTACTAACGGGATAGGATCAGCCCTCAGGATATGGCGGTCCCAAAGGTCTCCCTTCGCAAACCAGGCACGACCCTGGCGCGGACTACGTCCTCACAATGGAGGGGACTCGAATAGATAGACTATGGGATCACAAATCTGCCCTTCCTAGGGGCTTCTCTAAATGCGGCAAGGGGGTTCGAAAAGCAAATCTTCGGCAATGGCCAGCAATGTCACTTAACCCTATGAATCAGGTATGGGGTGGAGAGAAGAAAACAGATACGAAGAAAGGTACTCCCTTTCGATCAACAAGATGCCAACAATCAGTCGCTTTGCCCTACGATCCAGGCCGTATATACCAGTCGTTTCCAAGTGTTAAGAGCTGGCTATACACCAGACACCTTGGCTTCGCACTTAGTCCTGACCTTTGCTTTTACTAGCACACGACGCTACAGGCTAGGAGCCATGGGCCAGATTGAACCAGTCTGCCGAGTACTCAACTAGGATGAGATGCTCCTTAATCACCCCTCGTATGAGCGTAAGTGACAAGTGAAAACGACTGAGGACTTCAGCCGTTTACACTAGCCTTATATATTATGCAGGTCTGTGCACAGACCAAGGTACCGTATGATAAGGAGGGAACTAAAGTACATATTAGGATGACAGCGTGAGAGTATGGTAGACAGCGATCAAGGAGAAGAGAAGAGAAGAGATGGAAATGAACGTGGAAATAGAAGTAGACGGAGATTAACGTGAGAAAATAGATAAGGGACATAAGGTGGGCATGTGTCAAGGTCTAGACCCTGGTCACGTGTCATTCCCACAGTCACGTGCAAGTCACGTGATGACCAAAAGTTGAAGTTGAAGTAAAGATAAAAATGAGTATAGCGAAAGTGAAAATGAGTACGCTTTAGTGGAGTCCTTGACAGCACCCAAACAGGTCGTGCTTGCTAAGCCACCAGCCACAACACCTGACCCGCCGGCAAACCCCATTGTACCTAAACCTCGTGATGTACCTGAACCCTGCGCACAGCATATGCGCAAGCTCAGCCAGCACATTCTCAACATCATCAGTGGCAAAGGTGATACCACCACCATTCCCCAGGGCGTACAGATCCCGGATCCCATCCCAGATGAACCAGCACCACCTGAACCAACTGTCTTCGAAGACGAAGGCACCAGCGAGCAAATGCTAGTGGCGATCGACGAAAGGTACAGTCGAGATTTCGACGAATGAGAGCTGACCATGCTCGTCGAACAAGGTACCGCCGCCGCTGAGGCACTCAAGCCCACCACGCTCGCTGATGCTCGCCACCATCCTGATTGGCCGCAGTGGGAGTGCAGCATCCAAGAAGAACTCGAAACGCTCGATAAGGCAGGCACTTGGAAGCTTGCAGACCTTCCTCCTGGTTGTTAGGGGTTGGCTATACACCAAGCACCCTGGCTTCACACTTAGTCTGGACCTTTGCTTTTACTACCGCACGACGGTAAAGGTCAGGAGCCACGGGCTGGACTGAACTGGTCTTCCGAGTACTCAATTGAGTGAATCGATTCTTAATCACCCCTTAATTGAGCGTAAGTGACAACTGGAAACGACTGAGGACTTCAGCTGTTTACATCAGCCTTTTATAATGAAATAAGTGTAAGGTACGTACATGATAAGGTGTGAACTATTATAACTAAATAGGGTTATATGATAACGGAGATTAAATGAGAAGTACACGGGGATCAAAAAGAAGAGAAGAGAAGAAGCGGAAATGAACGTGAGAATAGAAGTAGACGGAGATTAATAGATAAGGGAAATAAGGTGGGCACGTGTCAAGGTCTAGGCCCTGGTCACGTGTCATTCCCACAATCACGTGCAAGTCACGTGATGTTTGAAAAGTTGAAGTTGAAATAAAGTCCAAAATGAGTGTAATGAAAGTGAAAATAAGTACACTTTAGTGGAGTCCATGACACTACCCCCCCCCCTAGGACTCGTATTCCAGACGAGTTGCCTTGAACCAGGGTTGTATGTCATCACCGCATGCCATAAATAGAGATTTGAAATCGTCCGTGGAGATACCCCTTAGTTTACGTGGGGCTGATGGGTTGTCGGCATGGAATTTGGTAATGGCTTCCTGGGCGTTGGCTAGATTTTCTATTGGTTCCCAGGTACGATCTGTCTCGTCCCATCCTTTCCAATGGATGAGGTATTCTAGCCGCCTATTTTTCATGCGAGAGGTAACAATGTAGTCTACCTCATACTCCTTGTAGCCTTCCTCGTTCACCGTAATGGCATCAGGGCGGAGAACCGGTTGGTTGGGTAATGGTTCTCGATAAGGTTTAACCCTTGACACATTGACCGTGGGATGAATATTGATGGTCTTGGATAAACGAAGTTTAACCGCATTTGGAAGGACTTTAATGATCTCGTAAGGTCCTATCCATTTCTGGGTTAATTTTTTGGCGGTGTACGGGAGTTTTAAGTGTTCAGTTGACAACCAAACCTTATCTCCAATGGCATAGTCCAGAGCGTCCGACCTTCTTTTATTGGCATGCTCTTTCATTCTCTCTTTGGTAACGGTGAGAGCCTGCTCAACGTCCTTGTGGACTATAGCATAGTTTTTTCCGAACTCTCCTACTAAGGTCTTGGCATTTCCTTCGAAGCCAAGCTGGGGTATGTAGTTGTGGGTAACGGCGAAAGGAGTGGCACCAGTAGCCGAGGAAAGGGAGTTATTATGATTAAACTGTGCTAATTTTATCTACTCTGCCCAGGAATCTTGTTTCTTCATGACGTAAGTACGTAAGTACTTTTTGAGTTCCTGGTTCATGTTAGGGGTCAGCTATACACTGAACACCCTGGCTTCGCACTTAGTCCGGACCTTTGCTTTTACTAGCTCACGAAGCTATAGGTCAGGAGCCATGGGCCAGACTGAACCGGTCTCAACTGAGTGAATCGCTCCTTAATCACCCCTCGATAGAGCGTAAGTGACAAGTGGAAATGACTGAGGACTTTAGCCATTTACACCAGCCTTTTATATTAGACCCAGCTACACACAGACCAGGCCGAGTATAGTAAGTAGAGATAAGGAGAGAACTATTAGTACATATTAGGATGACAGCGTGAGAGTATGGTAAACAGCGATCAAAAAGAAGAGAAGAGAAGGGACGGAAATGAATGTGAGATAAAGAAGACACGGAGATTACCATGGGAATAGATAAGGGAAATAAGTGGGCACATGTAGAGTCTAGATTGTATCACGTGTTGTCCCACGATCATGTGCTAGTCACATGACGTTTCGAAAGTAGGAAGTAAAGCGAAGTCTGAAATGAGTGTAGCAAAAGTGAAAATAAGGTACGCTTTAGTGGGGTCCATGACACTACCCCCCCCCCTAGGACTCGTATTCCAGACGAGTCACCTTAAATTGGGGTTTTATGTCATCACCGCGTGGTACAAAAAGAGAGTTAAAAACATTCGTGGAGATGCCCCTAAGTTTTTGAGGAGCTGAGGGGTTGTCGGCATGAAATTGGGTAATGGTGTCCTGAGCATTGGCTAGGTTTTCTAATGGTTCCCAGGTGCGATCCATCTCGTCCCATCCTTTCCAGTGGATGAGGTATTCTAATCACCTGTTTTTCATGTGAGAGGTAATGATATGATCTACCTCATACTCCTCGTAGCCTTCTTCGTTAACCGTGATGGCATCTGGGCGGAGAACCGGTTGATTGGGTAAAGGTTCTCGGTAGGGTTTAACCCGTGACACATTGACCGTGGGATGGATATGAACAGTCTTTGGTAGGTGAAGCTTAACCGCATTAGGGAGAACCTTAATTATCTCGTAGGATCCTATTCATTTTTGGATTAATTTCTTGGCAGTATACGGGAGCTTTAGATGTTCAGTTGACAACCAAACTTTATCTCCAACGGTATAGTCAGGAGCGTCCAACCTTCTTTTATCGGCACTCTCCTTCATTTTCTCTTTTGTAATCATGAGAGCCTGCTCAATGTCCTTGTGGGCTTTAGCGCAGTCTTGCCCGAACTCTCCTGCTAGGGTCTTGGCATTTCCTTCAAAGCCAAGCCGGGGTACATAGTTGTGGGTAACGGCGAAAGGAGTGGCACCGGTAGCCGAGGAGAGGGAATTGTTGTGGTGAAACTGCGCCAATTTTATCCACTCCGCCCAGGAACCTTGTTTCTTCATAACGTAAGTACGTAAGTACTTCTCGAGTTCCTGGTTCATCCGCTCTGTTTGTCCATCGGTTTGTGGGTGATAAGGTGTGGATATTTTTTGGGTGATGCCCAATAAGGAGCATAGCTCCGCAGTGAAGTCGGATGCGAACTGCGGTCCGCGATCCGAGACGAGGGAGGAAGGGAGTCCATGGATACACCATACGTAATCTCTAAATAATTTTGCCAAATCTTTTGAAGATGTGGTTTTAAAACAGGGAACGAATATCGCCTCTTTTGAGAAGTGATCTACTATTACACAAATAGAATCGAAAGAGTTCGAAGGGGGAAGTCCGGTAATAAAATCAATAGATAAATCTTCCCAGGGCCAGGTAGGCACAGGAAGCGGAATTAATTTGCCAGCGGGTGCTTTTTGCTTACCCTTCGTGAGGGCGCACACCTGGCAATGGTCTATGTAATTTTTTACGTCTTTAGTGACACCGGGCCATGTAAAGTATTTCGTAAGAAGAGCTATCGTACGATGGTGACCTGAGTGGCCACCAATCGGGGAATCATGACAAATAGAAAGAAGCTCGTATCGTAATTCGTTAGGTACGTAAACTTTTTTATTTTTGTTAATGAATATTTTTTCTTGGGAGTCTTATTTGAACTCCGGTATTTTTTCTTTTATTTTTTGTGATTCTTTTTGAATTTTTTCATAAAATGGAGAGGAAAGAGAAAGTCCATTAATGAAAACTGATTCTGGTAATACGGTAATATTAACATTGTGATCCGGGACTGCGTCACCATGATCGGGTCTCCTGGAAAGAGCGTCAGCCCGGCCGTTCGACGAACCAGGTTTGTAAACCATTAAATAATTAAATTCCTCAAGAACTGCGTGCCACCTAGCTTGGCGTGACGACAAGTTCTGAGGTTTTTTCCAATATTCTAAATTCTTATGATCGGTCCAGATCTCAAATCTTTCCCAACTGATAAGATAGTGCCACCACTCTTCAAGAGCGCGTATCACTGCGAGAAGTTCCTTATCATAAATAGGGTAATTCCGCTCGGCAGAATTAAAGGAATGAGAAATAAAGGCACTTGGCCTCCACAAACCGTCCTCGCATAGGACCAACAATATGCCACCGGTGGCAATATCACTAGCGTCAGTTTCTATGCGCATCTCCTTGTCCCAATCTGGGTAAGCCAGAAGGGGCACCATGGTAAATTTTTTCTTTAGGGAATCGAACACCTTTTGCTGTTCGGGTCCCCATGTGAATTTTGTATCTTTTTTCATAAGGTTGTTAAGGGGTCGTGCGACCTCGGAGAAGCCTTCTATGAACTTGCGGTAATAGTTGCAAAGCCCGAGGAAGGCTTGCAACTGCTTGAGCCGCGTGGGAATCGGCCATTCCATAACCCCTGCAACCTTCTTTTCTTGCATCTCTACGCCTTCCCGTAAGACGGTTATCCCTAAGAAGTCCACCTTCTCTTTCAAGAAGAAGCACTTCTCCAGTTTGGCATAAAGATCGTTTTCTTGTAATCTCTGCAACACCTCTTTTACAATATTTTCATGGGCCTCCTTTGATTGCCCCTTTGTAAAGATCATCACGTCATCAATGTAGATAACTACACAAGCGTGCATATCGTTATAGATGTCATTCATCATTTGCTGGAACGTGGGTGGGGAATTAGTTATTTCAAAGTACATTACCAGCGGTTCGTAAGAGCCAATGGGGGTCACAAAAGCGCCTTTCCATTCGTCACCTTTTTTAATTTGTACGTTATTGTACCCCCATCGTAGATCAAGAGTCGTGAATAGATCTGCGCCCTTTAGGCGATTGATCAACATGGGAATGAGAGGAAGGGGGTACGCATTTTTGATGGTACCCTCATTTAAATATCTATAGTCTATAACAAGACGTTTCTTCCCATCTTTTTTGGGAATAAAGAAAACAGGCGCTGTTTGGGGGGACTTCGAGGGCTGGATATACCCTTTTCCCAATTCCTTTTCTATAAACGTACGGACCTCATCCATCTCTGAGTCCGATAAGGGGATTACTTGACCCTTTTTTGGAATAAAAGATTCTTTGAGGTCAATAGCATGATCCCAGGGCTTTCGCTCGGGCATGTGCTCGGATTCTTTTTCCGAGAATACGTCAAGGAACTTGTGGTACTGTTTAGTTACCTTGTCCTCTAATCCCGCCTCGATCGTTCTACAACGAGGCTGTATACTAGGTCCTGCCTGAGTACAATTCTCCAAAACAGCACAGTAGAAAGTACAGCGAGAGAACGAAACAGTTTTTCTAACCCAGTCAATATCAGGGTTATGGCGAGCCAGCCAATCGTAACCAATAATTAAGGAATGAGTACCTAAAACCGAAACAAGTGCTTCGATGTACTCGGAATGTCCGTTTATAGAAATTAATAAATGAACTTTGTTTTTTATTTCGCTTATGGCTCCGTTAGAGCCATCCGCGTTTTTTACTGAAATAGACTTAGCCAAAGGAATGAGATCTAGTCCATTATTTTTACAAAAAGTGAAATCAATAAAAGTATTTGATGCCCTAGAGTCCAAGAGCGCCTTAAGCATTGTGGAACGCCAAGTGGCACTTCTCTTGAACGTGACTCTCGTGTGAAGCGACATTTCGCCGCCCAATTGGAGAGTACTCTCGAGCAATTTTTTAGGGGGTTTTTCTTTGCAATAACTTATAGGAATTTTTCTCACAAGGGAATTAAGCACGCTTTGTTTTAATTCCGGCGCCGCGCTCTGAGAGTCGCCCTTTTCGGAATGCAAATATATATTTCGAAGT
>JBBPJN010000343.1:0-16254 GCA_038088755.1 Boletus aff. separans
CTAGTTTTGCGGGATTACTTGTACATATAGCTTAAATCTCCCCATTGACCACTAAAACGCAAGTGAAAAGGCTTTCATTCGTACTGATGTACGTGGCATAATAGGATAGAACGGAAGTAACCTGATCGACCCACGCAATTGCTTCTCATGCGCCTTGAGAAGGATCTTCCTCGGGCACTAGTGGACAAGGTTGGTCGTTGGGGAAGTACCGGTGCAGATGTGGTAACTCACATGGCGGTCTTTTTAAGTCCTCCTCGTTGACAGCTCTTATCGAATGAATCCCGAGGTCATAAAATCCTGACACGCCACTGTTGCCCCCCAACATGGAAATGCCAATCGTTCGAATGCGCTCGCGAAACATGCTAATCTGATGCTGCACCAATTCGCCTGTGTTCGTCAGAATGAAATTGTCAAAGGGGATCTGTCAAGGGACGTGTATCACCATCAGCATCATCAAGTCACTGCAGCCTGGCAGCGGTGACGACAGGACAGGGACAGGACAAGGAGACGACCTGACGCACGAAAATGTCCTCCCAACCGCCATCATTCCGTTTGAAATACAGGCGGTGCTGCCAGAGGTCGGTCGTGACAGGCCCGTCCGTCTGCAGATTGACATAATAGGAATTCCGAGTCCGAGGCTCGCCACCAAGGCGGAGTCGCAGCGCGAGGTACTGGTGCTGCGACACGTCGTCGCAAATCTCTCCAAACAGCGAGGGTCGCGTCTGTGCCCACTCGTGCGTTATCCTTTGCGCTACGGTGGTCGATGCGCACATACCTTGGTCCTGAACCCTGTGTAGCCCCCCCGGATTCGCCCTTGAAACTCGGGACGCACCGCGAGCCGCATCTCCCCCCAAAAACGAGCGGTGGTGCCGCTGCCGCTGCCCGCGTTTCGTTCGGGAGACGTGTCCAGTGCGAAATTGAGCGTGGAGGTGCCGCCAATGTCTGCGTCGCATCCGGTCGCGATGTCGTTGACGTCTTCTTGTGTGTGGAGCTTTAGGAGAGTAATGGGTGCGCGATTGGGAAGGTTTGCGCCTTCCATACGGAGGACTGGGGGTGGGTCGAGGGGTCAAACATCATGCAGCGCAGGGAGGTAAACTGGACGTGCTTTTGACGGCGCCATCGGCGAGATATCTCGTGGTCCTGTTCAGATACGCGCTGAGGTGTGAAATGGCCATGAGGAGGCTGTGTTGAGTCGTGTTTGCGAGGAACACACGCAACAACTAAATAAGACGTCCATTGGCTCAATACATTACGATACATCATAAGCAAGAAGAGTATTAAGCAAGACTGTCACGAATGCTATCGTAGCGGGTTATTGGGCTCGACGCGACCTTGGGAGGAGGGCGAGGGCCGGAAGGAGTGAGTCTGCGCACCGCCCTTCCCACATCTGCTCCGCCACCTGGCGTCACCCCAGGGACGAGCGCATTAGCTACCAGCTGCTTGTGTGATTCTTCTCCCTCCGCACCCGGGGGCTGGGTCAACGTGTATGCAGTATCTTGGGACCAGACCGAAGTCATCGTCGTACGTTGGCTCCGAGCATGCATGCATGATGGAGAATGGGGGCGGAGATCCGAAGCGTCTTTTTCGTTGTGGTTCGGCTCTGGGACCTCAGGAAGTGGCCGAATATGCATTATCTCTCCCGAATAATCCGAGTCGCAGTCAGTACAGGGGTAAGAGGAAGGGGAAGAGGGGGGTTGTGACTCGTCTGCATGTTCAGAACTCCAGATATCGACCTCGATCCGAGGAATTGATGTTCCACGAAGCGCAGAAACATTTGTGTTCCCTTGGTCAAGTTTCCGAGCAGTCGAAACTGCTGGCATTTGTGATGGGGAGTATACTGATGCGGCAGGCATGCCAAGTCGCGCAGCAAGCGTAGCGGACTTGTTCGTAACATCCCAAGGCAAGAGTAGATGAGGCAATTTCGAAAGGTCCAACGCGGGTGGAGCTTTGGATCTGAAGGTCGGCTCCTTTGCATCCTTTCTAGAGGCGTCAAAGTCTGCCATCGGGTGGAACGAATACTGCTGCATCCGGGTCGAAGGCTCCGGCCCAGTGTCTCTCCCCACGAAGGAATCCCGAGTCCGAAGACCAAGGCTAGTCGTGGGTGATGGTCCATCACCGCCAACCTGCCGGCTAAGCCACGCAGGAGGCGTGATACCATTCGACGCCGCACGAGTCAGCTTCATCTGGACGGACTCGTGCGATGCTCCCTCTGAACCGAGGAGTTCTGTGTTTGAGTCTACGCTAGCCCAGGAAGGGTCACGCGAGTGATTTGAAGGCGGATGTCTGAGATTGCATATTCGATGATCATTCTCATCCAAGGGGATCGTATATCGTGAATCCTGGGGGACGATGGGTGATTCAAAGGACGCATCATGTCCGAAAGTCTCCACTGTGTCTGTGAAATCTCTGTCTGAACGAGGACCACAGTACACAGCACTGATGACTCGGAATGTATTGCAGAGCAGAAAAACGTTTACGACGCCTGTAGAGTTGTCAACATGACAATCATCACAACATCTGCTAGAACATACCCAGCATGGAGATACAAACATCAGCGAAGACACTCCAAGCAGAGGATACTGAGTCCCCTGCGTACATAAGGATATGCGTAACGCAGAAGGGCAGCAATAAGAGCACAAATGCTTTACAATACCACAAAATGAGTACTTTGAACCATGAGAACCGAACGTCTTACCAAGAGGAAACCTTTGGGAAAACGTTAGTACATTTCCAATCTAGCGAAAGGGGAGGTCCCACCAGAACATGGTCTGTATGATCGTGCCGATGAACCCATGGTGCTCTTCAGATCCACCCTCTCTACATTGATTGGTGTCGGGACCTCGTGAAATTTGCAAGCTATCCAGGCTCAGCTTCCCACGCAAGACGAAGAATACAACAGAATAGACGGCAGTTGACACGAGTGCAGCGAGGATGATCTTCAGACTCAAAACGGTCAGATGATGTGGCTTTTTGACTATAAGTAGCCATACCGGGAGTGCTTCGAGCGCGAATATGTCCTTTGCATAAGAACGCGTGATACCGCAGGAGGGTCCGATTTGACCGTACACCTCGCTTTTCTGCAAAGGGGCCAATCCTATGTTTGAATCGTTCTGAGCATGCAAGAAACTACTTAAATCATTTTTTTCTCACCGGCGACAAGTGCGATCGTCCATCCAATGGTAGCGACTGCCAAACCACACCAACGAGCCGGATGTATTTGGAACATAAGCGAAATGAGGGCGTGCACGCCAAGTGCGGACGTAAACCAGCAGGTAGCCCATATGCCGATCTGCGTCAACACCGCTTCACTAATACTTGAGTGCGGGGTAACTTAGTCCGCGAAAATGCGCCTCACCTTGTGCTGAACACGCTGATCCTAGAAAAACTCGTAGGTTGTCACTTATAGCACGGACGGGTAAGATGCTTACCTTGACTCAACACAGAACGCGAAACCCAGCTGAAATCGATTAATCCAGCAAAGCTAATGAACATGTTGCTCAAAATAAGGCACCCAGCATAGTAGCCAATTGGAGTACGGAAGAGTAGTATCTCTGGCGGTCGGGAAGTGCTACCGTCACGTTGAAGAAACGCCACTGCAGCGAGCTGAATGATGCGCAAGGCCATGAACACGAGTGCCAGGGCTGATAACAAGGCAAAAACTGCGACAACCTACACACAGTGTCATCACGCTTGAAGTTTCCTGAACGAATACACATAGAATTGCACTTACAATTACTCCTGGACGCTGAGATGCAGAAAGAGTTTCGATGCTGCTCGTCTCATCCAGGTTCATTTCGTTCTTACGGTGTGAGAGACAACAGCAGAAGGATGGAGATGAAACCGACAGGGTAGATAAATATTGTCCGTCCAGCGGTCAAAGGTACCTCACAGAGGTAAAGGCGGACCAGTCCGCAAAGAACGAAGGGATATAAAGGGGCGTGATGGAAGGAACACCTGAGGGCGCTGCTCTGCGGTGTCTACTTACATACTTGCTCAGCTACGGCTATATTTGATGGTATGGCCGAAAACCTGTGTAATGCTGGTGAATGCACTGGCTTTGCGACAACGATCAAGTACCACTAATAAAGTAACACAGCCCACCATATCAACGCTATTTCACAGCCACAAGATTATTATACCTCTGTTCCTCCCACCGGGAGCACAACATTATCATTATAAAATCACTTCTACTTCTTGACAAAGAATTTGGCTATTCCTTTAGGTTCTGTTGTTCTATTCCGCATGGATGCCCTCGCACGCGACTTGGGTTGGGGTTGGCTAGATGCCCGAGCATCAGAGCCGTCTGCTAAGTCTTGGGCGAAGTGGAAATCATCGTGCTCCATGCGCAACTTGGCTAACGTAGCGTCATGATCTACTTCACCATGGCCCATCTCACTTGCACAAACAGAAATTCTTTTGTTACAGCGTTGACAGACAAAGAAAGTCGAGGAAGCAGACTCAGGCATTTCCGTCTTAGCTTGTAAGGGATCTACTTCAGGGGGTGCGTCGTCGCTGCTAGATCGGGTGCGTTTAAGAGGGGACCGAGGGATCTCCTTCGGCTTAAAGAAACCCTCGATGCTTTGCTGGCCAGTCTCGGCCGTTTCAATGCCCGTGAACGCAAGCTGTACTGCTGTCACGTTGAGATTCTTCATGTTCCCAGTGAGTTCCTTCCATAACTTGTCGGCAGCGGTCGCTATCACATCAACTGTCACTTCGTGAGTGAATGGGAACGCAGATTGCTTGGACCTTGAGGCTTCATATCCTATGTCTTGTCAATAACTTGTAATTTCCATCGGGAGGCGCGAACCTTTTCTAGCATGTAGAACGATGGTTTTAGGCCATAAGGAGGGCATCTCCTCACGTGCATCCTTGAGTCTAAGTGTGAGTTCAGCAGCCAAAACGCGTAGCCAATGATGTCCATCTGCAGCTTTTGTGATAGGAGTTGGAAGATTCTTGGACGCAAGCATGCTCTTAAAGAGGGCAGTTTTCTCCTTCACTATAAAGAATTGAGGATGACGTAACATCGCACTGTACTCGAATAGCACCAAACCTTCGGACCTGTCAATTCCACTGAGGGCAGGCTCATGTTTGAGCGATTATTGTCACAGCACAAGACTACATTAATGACCCACCGCAAAAGTTCATAAACCCACAAAGCACTGTCACCAAATTTGCTCTGCATTTCATCTAACAAATTGTTATTTGAAAAGGCTCTAACATTAGTTCACCAAGTATACCTAGAGATACTACCCTGTAATCCAAAGTTGAGAAAGGCTGATTAGGTGTCAAGCAATGAACGTACAGAAGATCCCCAACAGTCGAGACATCATACTCTTTTGCAAGGGCATCGCCGAGCTTGCCGCCTAGGAACCGAATCTCGAGGAGATCTCAGACTTGTGTTGGATTTCATTGTTTTCAGCATACCTTTTGAAATCCGATAGGATGTAGGTAAGCTGGTATGGCACTATTGCGCAAGATGCTCTACAGAACTTATCAAAAGGAAGTACCAAACTACAGTTCGAGCATTACCTGGCTATTCGGCTTCTTATAGGAAGCCGTGAGCTAAAAGCAAATACAAATACAAATGTAATTGAACAGTTATTCAATGGATAGATGGTGTGGACTAACTTTAGCTAGAAACTTGTTTCGGGATATTCCCTTGCAAGGGGGTGAACGCATGACCAGGCTGAAGTTACAAATCAAAGCATACGCACCGCTGACATGGTATATCCAAGGTTCTCGTGGATGTCTTGTCTGATTTTGGCCATGAGTTCTGCGGCGATCGACAATGCGACATCATGCCAAGTGCATGTCACGTCATCCTCTGCAAAGTTGATTTCCCCATCGTCGCCTTCTTTGGCTGGATGTAAGGGGATGAGTTCACCTAGTCCACTCCAATCGATAGGAGAGGGTGGAGGTAACGGGCTGTCAACGCCTTGAGGTGCATCAGGAGGTACTCGTGCAAGATGGGGAAAGCGCGTCAGCAGCACCTCGCGGACGGGCCGTGTCAAGTCAATGAAGGCTTCATCAATTGATGCCTTTTCTTCTCTATTTATGAATGATCGCGTCTGCTCGGATTGTGCATGATCTCACCTATTTCCCCGCTTGGAAGTGCATGTTTGAAAAGCTGAATAATCTTGTTGCTTTCACGCCGATATAGGTCAAGAGAAACCTTGCGCAGAAAACATCAGGCCAATGAACGCACGGGTCTGCTATCTGTAGTGATCCTATAGAACGTACCTTGTGTGTTCTTGTATCGACGTCAGGCCAATATCCTGGTTCCTTCTCGCCCTCCTTATAGGTGGCGACATGGACAGCTACTAGTTCTGGACACTTCTTCTTTGCGTCCTTTATCTTGTCCATCCGCGATATGCCATACTTGCGAGCTGGATAGCTCACTGCGATAATGCTTTCCCATTGTTGCACGACAAGCGGTACACTAGGGTCAAGGTCGAGTCTAACCCGTTCGCAAGCAGCATAAAACGCATCGCTGTCGCAGAGTGCAATGACCCGTAGGGGGTCTCTCACACCAAGATTATGGGAATGCAGATGGCGATAAGTGATTGTTGTGCGAAGGTCATCGTAGTCTTGGGCTGGTGCCTTGCCTTTGCCTTTCCAGAATGCCCCTGCTTTGGATGGCGAATGCTGCATGGTCTGTCGATCGCCGGGTTAGCTGATGGAGACTGCTGTGGCGGTACAAAGCATTAGGTCAGCGCTGACAGTGGGTTGCAATTTTAGCTCTCCACCGTGTGATGGTTTCAGTCTGATGACCTCCCGACAGGACAATGACTCGGATATCCTGTCAGCCCTATCAATGGCGTCCTGACACCTACCGAGCAGTCAGAATCAATCCATACCGTTCAGCTGTACGTTTGATCGGCCCGCACTCGGAGCTACTTCTAAAACCCGGAGCATACGGCAGGCACTGCATCTGGACGCCCTAGGGACTCTGTCCGGTCGTCCGGAGTCCCTAGCTCAGATCGGAGTCTCGGGTTACTCGCGCCGCTGAGCAGGCGGTTTGCTCTGCCTTCGTTTCTTTTGCCTTTTGCCGTCCAACTCGACCGTCTTCTGGCACAGCCTTGTCCCTTATGTCGTTCAGTCATCTCGGCACACCACAGTCACTTCAAGAGGACTACGCTATTTTATCTCATTTTGGCGTATCTTCAGCAGATGTGCAGGATCAACAACACATCGAAATCCTCTCAGATTCACCTCGTGGCATCCCAATCCATGGGAGGGGTCCAGCTGGTGTCACCACAGGGATCTCCGCCGTTTCTGAACGCACGCCACTTCTGCAACCCCCGCCTCCGGTTCCGAGGCTACATGAGCTAGTAGATGACGATATACTTGATGCTGCGTTTGCGGAGCAGACACCCACATCCAAGATCTTTCGTGAGGAACTTCGCATGCTCGCCACGTATTCGCTCCCCGTGTTCGGGTACGTCCCGGCCTTGACATTTCCGCCCTTTTCATTGCTTATTCGTCATTTTTTCCCCAAGTACTCAGCTCTTCGATTACTCATTTATCATCGCTTCCGTCATATCCATAGGCCATATCTCCACAGTGGCCCTGGCGGCTGCTACTTTGGGTTCAATGACAGCTTCAGTCACTGGATACAGCATTGTGCAGGGTATTGCGTCAACACTTGATACCCTTCTTCCTCCTGCCTGGACCTCGGATAAGCCTTCCATGGTCGGCCTGTGGACTCAGAGGATGGGTTGGTTCTTCCTCTACTCCGCTCTCTCGACTTGCAATGCTAAGCAGACATTCGAAATAGTGCTGATGACAGGAATAATTCTCATCGTATGTGCAGTTACGCTCCCACAAATCGATTTCAGTGCAATCTTACTGCTTATAGCCAATACTAGCCATCTGGCTCAGAGCAGAACATATCCTCCTCGCTCTCAACCAAGAGCCTGAGGTGGCACGACTTGCCGCGGTCTACCTCCGCTGGGCATCCCTGGGCCTTCCGGCATACACCTTCAACTGTATCTCTAGGTACATCGTCAAATCTATTGCATTGGTGTAAAAGGCTGACTCGTGTACGTAGACGATACTTTCAGTCTCAGGGTTTGTTTGACGTCCCAACGAGAATCACACTCATGGTCGCACCGATCAATGCGTTCCTAAACTGGTTATTTGGTAAGCGATCATGTTCCTGATCGTATTCAATCTTGATCATGATCACTTCGTAGTCTATCCTCTCGGGCTTTCCTTCCCGGGCGCGCCGTTCGCCACAGCTCTTTCCTTTAACCTCGTGTCGGCAGCTTCTATCTTCTACGGATATTATTATGCCCCTCCGACAGCATGGTCACCGGTTAGCCGTGAATCTTTCACTCCACTCACGGGTGAAATTTGGAAGGGATGGGGTTTGTTAGCAAGGCTCAGCATCGCAGGGGTAGGCCAGACCGCTAGCGAATGGTGGTGTTGGGAATTGATTGGACGTGGGTCCTTCTGCAGCTTCACCTTTTAACCGTTCACTGACAGGATAGGTGTCGTTAGTTGCTGCCAGCCAGTAAATGACTCTGTTTCGTCCTCGTGAAGTCGGAACTCATGTGATTGCTTGTCCGCTAGGCTGGGACCTGTCACACTTGCAGCGCAGTCCGTGGTGTTACTCTCTTCATCGACTACATACCAGGCCCCATTTGCATTGAGTGTCGCTACATCTGTGCGGTAAGCATTGTGAAGCTTTTCTATCGAGGGTGATTATCAAGTTTGTTCTTATACTTACTCTGCGCTACCCTTTGGCCCTACCCTACTCTTCGTGACACAAATGCCGTGATTGTGGTGGTGCACTAGGATCGGAAACCTCCTGGGTCAAGGAAACGCAAGAAGGGCAGGGGTAGTAGCAGCAACTTCAATTGTGATGGCCATCGTGCTCGGATGTGTTTTCAGGTAGGTCAATCTAGCTATTCCAGTACGACTCATAGCTGACTCCTATCGCAATCAACTCGCTCTTTCCAGTATTATCTTTCTTGTCTTCCGCCATGAGTGGAGTTATCTTTTCAACAGCGACCCTGGTACGTCCTATCATTTATCCACTTTACGGAGAGTGGTTAGAATCCGACACTCACCATCCGGGCAGAGGTTGCCTCGCTCGTCGCTTCCATTATGCCCCTTGTTGCACTGTTCCAAGTTTTCGACGGGACAGGAGGCATCGTTGGTGGAGTATTCCGTGCGCGGGGAAAGCAGGTGAGGAAAAATACATTCATTATCGAGTTCCCATCTACCACTCTTTCATTCTTAGTCTGCAGGTGCCATCCTCAACCTCTCCGCTTACTATGCCCTTGGCATCCCACTTGGATTATACCTTGCGTTCGTGCGTGGACATGAGCTCGGAGGTCTGTGGGAAGGGCTGACAGTCGCGCTGGTATATACCTCCTGTGTGGGGATTTGGACTGGTGTCCGTGGGGTCGACTGGGAGGCTGAGGTTATGAATGCGCAAGGAAGAATTAAAGGGAAGGAGGGCAACACAAGGGAATGAATGAGATCATGACAGGAACACAAAAGGAATGACGAGCTGCGGATCGAGGCACCTTCAGGTCAAATTGGTGTTTACTCGTAGGCGATGATGACCCATTCACGTAGATCATCTAGGGCTGATGGACCTTTGCATTTGGTTAGAGTCTAATGCCAAGATTATCTACAAGAATGGGTCGATGTTTCCCCGAGACACTGCCTGCCTGATGCCTAAGTGTGCCATGTCTACAACTGAGCTTGATACTGACAAGACACCGTGAGTCGAATGCCACCATCCGGCTATTCCGTGGCCACCTTAATGGTCGCCGGTCATGCACACGCCAGTGCCCCACGGGCGCTCCCATCCGAGTCATTGACTCAGTCTCGTGTGAGTCAGTCACACCCAAACTTATCCACTGGTTTATTCAGTCCACCTCCACTTCTCCGAGGTTGTCATTTCGTGACACTAGTCTGTTCGTTCGTTATGTCGTTCAGTCATTCCGGCACACCACAGTCGCTCCGAGAGGACCATTCTATTGTATCTCAATATGGACTTGGCACATCCGATTCAGTAGACGTACACGATCAACAACTCACAGAAACCCTTCCTGATTCACCTTGCGGCGTCGATTCAGCTGGTACTGCTACAGGGATTACCCCCGTTTCTGAACGCACACCACTCCTGCAATCCCCGCCTCCGATTCTGAGGTTACATGAACCAGATGGTGACGTACATGATGCTGCGTTTGTGGAACGGACACCCACATCCAAGATGTTTCATGAGGAACTTCGCAAACTTATCCTATATTCGCTCCCTGTCTTTGGGTATGTCTTGCCCCTGAGTCCTGACTTTTCCGTCATCTTCATGCTTATCCTCTATTTTTCCCAAGCACTCAGCTCTTCGAGTTCTCGTTTATCTTGGCCACTGTCGTAGCTATTGGTCATATCTCTACAGTGGCCCTGGCAGGCGCCACATTGGGTTCAATGACGGCTTCTGTCACCGGATACAGTATCGTGCAGGGTTTCGCATCAACACTTGATACCCTTCTCCCTCCTGCCTGGACCTCAGATAGGCCCTATATGGTCGGCTTATGGACTCAGAGGATGGGTCGGTTTTTCCTACTCCCCTTTCATGACCTGCAATGCTAACCAGACGTTTGAAATAGTGCTGATGACAGGAATAATTCTAATCGTATGTACAGTTACCCTTCTACAAATAGAATTCAGTGCGATCTTACAGCATTAGCCAATACTAGCCATTTGGTCGAGAGCAGAACCTATTCTCCTCGCTCTCAACCAAGACCCTGAGGTGGCACGACTTGCCGCGACCTACCTCCGCTGGGCGTCCCTGGGCCTTCCAGCAGATGCCTTTAACTGTATCTCTAGGTACATCGTCAAGTCTACTGCATTGGTGCAAGAGGACGACTAACGTGTGTAGACGGTACTTTCAGTCCCAGGGCTTGTTTGACGTCCCAACGAGAATCATGCTTGTGGTCGCACCGATAAACGCGTTCCTAAACTGGTTATTTGGTAGGCGATTATGTTCCTGATCGTATTCTCCCAAGTTATCCACCCTTGCTTCCATAGTCTATCCTCTCGGGCTCTCCTTCCCGGGTGCACCGTTGGCCACGGCTGTTTCGTTTAACCTCGTGTCAGCAGCCTCTATCTTCTATGGATATTATTATGCCCCTCCGACAGCATGGTCGCCGATCACCCTTGAATCCTTGAATCCACTCACAGGTGAAATATGGAAGGGATGGGGGCTGCTAGCAAGTCTCGGTATCGCTGGGGTAGGCCAGACTGCCAGCGAATGGTGGAGTTGGGAATTGGTCGGACGTGAGTATTTCTGCGGCCTTTCTTTCCCAGGTGTTTCGCTGACAGGATGTGTGTTATAGTTGCCGCTAGCCAGCAAGTGGCTATATATTTTGTCTTTATGGACTCGGGGCTGATGTGTTTCCTTGTCTGCTAGGTTGGGACCTGTTGCGCTTGCAGCGCAATCCGTGTTGTTAATCTCTCAAGCAACCACATACCAGGCGCCGTTTGCATTGAGCATCGCTACTTCTGTGCGGTAAGCATTGTAGTCCTTTTCTATCGAGGGATATCATCGACCGTACTCTGCGCTGCGCTTCTCCTTGTTTTTTATTGCATCATACTCTTCATACCACAAATGCCCGGGATTGTGGTGGTACATTAGTATCGGACACCTCCTCGGTGAAGGAAACGCGAGGAGGGCGAGAATATCTGCAGCAACTTCAATTGTGATGGCTGTCGGGCTCGCGTGTGTTATCAGGTGAGCGATGGGCACCAGCGTTTTCCGCCAATCTGGTAGTCCCAGTACGATTCCTAGCTGACTCCCGTCTCGATTAATTTTCTCCTATCAGCATCTTCTTCCTTGTCTCCCGTCACAAGCTGGGCTATCTTTTCAACAGTGACCCTGGTGCGACCTATCATTCTCCATCTCATGCTGAGAAGTTGAAATTTGATACTGACTCTTTGGTAGAGGTTGTCTCTCTCGTCGCGTCCATTCTGCCCCTCGTCGCACTGTTCCAAGTCTTCGACGCGACGGCAGGCATTACTGGTGGACTGTTCCGTGCGCGAGGAAAGCAGGTAAGCAAGACGTTTGTATTATCAAGTCCCTACCTACCTCCTTTTTTCTTTTTTTAGTTTGCAGGCGCGGTCCTCAACCTCTCCGCTTACTATGCCCTCGGCATCCCGCTTGGATTATACCTTGCATTCGTGCGCGGACGTGCGCTTGAAGGTCTTTGGGAAGGATTGACAGCCGCGTTGGTGTACTGCTCCGGAGTAGGACTTTGGATTGGTGTCTATGGGGTTGATTGGGAAGCTGAGGTTGTGAAAGCGCGGGCAAGAGTTGCGGGGAAGAATGAGGTTGTAACGAGGGACGAATAATATCACGACGGGAAAAAATCCGAAAGAATGATCAATCGCGGATTGGGGCAAGCACCTCTGGGTCAACATAAACGATGTGAGTATTTTTACGATCGCTGTAGATGATCGTGACCCATTCATGTTTAAGATTTAGGATTAGTAAACTTTTGAATCTTTCGCAATTAGCTGGTGCTTGAAACATATCGAGATCCGACAAGGGATGACTGCCAGTTGCGTGCTGGCTAAGCATCGATTCCGTGCAAGACGGTTGACATGTTGAGATGCGGGACAATGTCGGTGTCTAGAGCCTGATGTAAGGACACGCCCGTGATGTTCAAAGCCCTGGATTGGTCGGGACGTATCTACTTCTGGCGCAAAGGCACAAGGGAGTGGTTTCCTTCCCCGAATCATCAACGACAAAAGCAAGGTGACTGAGTGCTGAGTGTCTAAAGAAGTCAACAGTAATGGCAGGTCATTTTGTTCGCCGAATCAAGACCCATCCCAAAGTTGACAGAGGCAGATGCTAGCATTGAAGGAGGTATGTTGTCACTGGTAGGTTATCGACAACGCACGGTCGCAGGTACCCCCCAAAATTCGCGCCGCATCCTATATCCAGAGAACTAACAACAAAAACACCTCGTCAGAGTCTAGAACGAAAACGATTGAAGCGGCATCTATACGCACCAAAAAAGAAAAAAAAAAGTCAATCATCATCGCGCTCTGCAGACGACCTCCCCAGCGAATCCCAATGTGAGCGCCTCCCGCGCCTCCAGCCACTCATGCTCCCTGTTCTTGGTCTTGACGACCGCAATCTCGCCCAGCCCGAGCGGCTTGATCGTCTGCGCCCGCCTGCCACTGCAGATGCGTCGGATCTCGTCCACGTCCATGAACACGCGTCGACTCGGCATGCTGATAAGCCGCATGCTCGACAGCACGGGCAGGTCATCGCGGTACTTGAGTTCTGCCCAGATACGGCGTTGGGGCTCGCTGACGTGTTGAAAATCGGAGGGGGAGAGGGAGGCGATGGTGCCTCGGGTGATGTTGCTCAGGAATCCAGCGCGGAGGAGGATGGAGAGGATAGCGAGGTTTTGTTTGGAGTGCTCGACAGCCAAGTACCGGTGTCGGGCACGAAACGCGTTCTGAACGCGCGCACAGAGGTCGTATGGAAGAGGCATGGGAGCAATCGACTCTGAAGAAAACTTGATACTGTGCTACAACACAACGCCGATTATGTAACACTCGGTACATCAACTGACATGCCTGCTCCGTCTCGAACGATGCACGGTGGAAGAGCGCTCCAAGCTGGATTTGAGCGACTTGATCGCTTGGACGATCTCAGCTAGCGGGAAAAGGGTTAAAAACAACGAAGCAGTTCTAAACATCGTCGTATTACCTGCTAGCTTGGCTGTATCTGCCTCGAAATCGTACCGTTTATTTCTGCTGTCCCGCTGTACGACAACCTTGAAGAGCGTCGACGTCTTTTGTGATTGTTGGCAGACCAAGACGCTCTTGATATGAAATGACAGGGTCTTGCCGCTATCAAAGACCGCCTTGGCCTTGTTTGCAGAAGGCATGATCTTCGTGTGCAGCATGATGAGATTAGTGTTCATTCTCGAGCGGCTAGACTCACATGAACGTAGACACCGTCAATAGCTAGTGTGCGTTCCTGGCGAGCCAGCATAGGCAATTTACGATATATTGTATACCGCTGAGTTTTCATAGCTGTGCGTGAACTTTGTATCAAGGAATGGGGTAAAAGGACCGACCTTGTATGCGGCGGTATAGTCCGTTCCACCACTCTGGTGGATCTCGGGTACGTCTGAAATCCTCTTGAATATAGATGCTAGTACACATATGCATTTAGCAGTGCTGACAAGCGAGTAACGAACTTTACAAACCGTTTGGGTCGGTGGTTCGCATAGCACGGCTTTCAGGTTCGATGCCCATCTGAGGTAGCATGGACCTCTTGACCAAAGTAAGTTCACGTTTACCTTCGAGGGAAGCTACGGTGCGATCCAGATAAATCAGCATGTTCAGGTCATTGAGAATAAGTGCATAGTCTTTCGAATTCGCGAGTTTGCGCTTGCGACACACGAGCTCCAGCGCTTCTTGCATGTACATGCCTGCCGAACTGAATAACGTGTGAGATTCTGAAAGAGCACCGCGAATGATACACATACACAGGTATTGTAGTAGAAATATGGACTGCATCGGCGGTGTCCGCGACACGAATCCGAAGGAAAATGGGTGGACCGTGACTCGATGACGGTCCAAGGGATGACGACAGAACTGGGGTCGTCCCAAAGACAGAGCTCGTTCCAGCTCCTGGAACAGACGGTGGAACGAGACTAGGTGCAGGGAGCCCATCAGCCTTCTTTGGTGCAGCCATGATCCTCGAAGGTCTGCGCTGAATCTTGCTTTCCAATTGCTCGTTCTGTTGGACTAGAATGCAAATTTAACACTTCTTCTCGGGTTGGAATGAGACAGACGAACTCTGAAGCGGAGTTGCCGGCAGGATCGCGAATGCATCAAAGTTGAACTTTGTGATTTTTCCAGTACGATCGGGAGCTGGGGAGGTTCTCGGTGAACTAGATTAGGCCACATATACTTCAAACTCACGGGGAAAATCTTCGTCGACTTCTCCGTCGTCCTCGGCGATTCGCATGATCCAGCCTATTCCAGACAGCTTTGGATCGTTCTCACTCACACCTTCGTTGAGTTTCGGAAGCCAGCCCTCTTCCCAATAACTCCACAATGCAAACCCGATAACCTCTTCGACAGTTGCATCTCGTCGCACGTTGAGGGTCGTGGCTTTTCCCTTTGGCTCACGTGCATGCGGGAAAAAGACTTTGACATCCATTGACGCAGACTCTCCGCGCCCTGAGATGGCGCCATATAACTCGTTAAAGGGGTTAGCAGAGCCACCTGTGGAAGCAAGCATCGCTGACAAGGCGGAGATCTTTGGCAGTCCTGGAGGGACCGCAGTCCGCGAAAAAATGATGTCTGACGGGGGTAGGTCGAGAATGGGTTGGGGTATCGAAAGACCCCTTTTTCGGCCTTCTGGCCGGACGATGAGAGGCGCTGTGCGATGATCAGGCGGCGGCGGCGGATTGACCATCTCAAAGTGGGCAACTATGCCCTCGTCATGGTCGGGTGCGGACTGATCATCGCGAGACTCGTCGGTGCCACGAGCCTCTGTGACGGGGCTAAGACGGGACCGTGCAGGTGCGTGCAAGGACGAGGCAACAGGAATAGATGCAGAAAAGGCGGATGCTGGCCCTGTCAAGACTGAGGCTACGTCGGAGGCACTGTCGAAACCTGCACCAGGTGTGCGTGTAGCCGCAAAGTCACTGTGGCACTATCAGGTCTCCGAGGAGATATGAAACAAGGGGGGTCATACGGATCGAATTCATCACCCTCGTCCATCTCGTCACCACGGTCGACGAGATCGAACACGTCGTCGTCGTCGTCTTCGAGGGAGCCATCGCCGTCCTCTGAGGAAGATATTTCGGGATTGAGATATTTGCTTGTGTCAGAAGCGTGTTTCGGATTTACGGATGGATGGCCGCGACGGGCGAGCATGCGTAGCTTTCTGCGGGCCTCCATTTCCGCAGCACCTTTGAACTTGGGGATGAACTGGATCTCCTTTGCGGGTGGATCCGGAGGGGGAGGATCGTCCCTAGAGACGCCGAGCTCTTGTGGGCGGGTGGCATCGGCGTCGACGGTAGCGATGGGATTGACGCGGGGGAGGGGGGGCTGATGGGCGGCATCGGGGTCTGGCTGGGCGCGACTGTGCCTGTCGGCGACCTGTGAAGCGCGCCTGGAAGCGGAGGCACGACGGCCGGTGACGCGCATGCCTAGGGCACCGGAGCGGTTGCCCATGATGGTTTGGTGGTGTCTGACGAGGCC
>JBBPJN010000344.1:0-16221 GCA_038088755.1 Boletus aff. separans
GGATCGGGTATAGGAGGTGGGACATCCAAACAGGAAAGCCTTTCCCTCAATCACAATACCAAATAAAAAGAAACACCACTTAGTCCAATGGTCCAGGTAGTGTATACAGTCAAATCCAAGTGTTAGGAGCTCAAACCAAATGACGTTCACATCAACTGATCTGGTTCTGATTGCTCACTAGGGACTGCTTGCAGTGCTACACGGGTGCTGGCCAGACTCAATAGAGAGAGGGAGTCTTGTCCTTAACCACCAGCCTTTTGGGCAATACAGTAGCAAGTGGATTTGACTGGGGATCCAGCTCGAACCACTGCTTCTTTTGTAATGAAACAAGTCTAAGGTACAGGATAGATAAGGTGAGAACTAATTAGTCTAAGTAAGGATATATGATAATGGGGATTAAATAAGAAGTCGACGGGGATCAAAAGGAAGAGAAGGGAAGAAGCAGAAATGACTGTGGGAGAAAGAAGTGCATGGAGATTACCGTGGGAATAGATAAGGGAACTAAGGTGGGCACATGTCAGAGTCTAGACTTTGGTCACATATTGAAGTCTGAAGAGAGTGTAAGTAATCAGTAGTAGTAATAAGTATTAGTAATAAGTATGGTGATAAGTACAGTGCTTTAGTGGTGTCCATAATATTTACTCATGCTCCTCAAGCTAGCAACCTCTACTCTCAGTCCTCAGCAAGTACCTCCCATTGAGGCACATTACCTTCCTCCATCACTTGTCATACACTTGTGATCCTACTGTCCTCAGCAGTAGAGACAAATGGAGTACTATGCACTTTGTTATAGTAATCCAACATGAACAGCCTAAATGTGCAAGACTGACCTTCTTGGTACCATTCTCAGCACTCTTGTCCAGTTCTTGGGCCCAATCAGAGTCATCAGCAATAGACTTGTACATGCAGTTGTACTCCTCGTATACAAGCTCCTCAGCTGTGTTGATCCAGTCTTGCTCCCAATTCACTTGCTGGAAGTATTGTAGTTTGTGGTGGGAATGAAGGACTGTCAAAAGATTGTCATTGAGTATCCAACAAGTATGATAAGTAGTGGAAACTCACCCATAGTAATACATCAGCAAGACACAAAAATACTGTAAAGCACTGTAAAGCACTGTACAGTGCTATACAGTGACACAGTGACACAGTAGGGTCCCCCATTTTACAGTGACAATAAAATGTGTTTAAAAGTCAATTTTATTGCCATACAAACAATATAATTTGTGCCTGTGGTTGCTGTAGTTGACTGTACTCACTGTGCCACTGTGCCAAAAACAGTGGTTTGCTGATGCTACAGTAAACATCAGAGCTGTCCATCAGTTCATAATACCTATTCAATGTTTTTTTTGCAATAGCGATGGCTGAGCACACGGATGCAGCGAGGTCCATGTTTTGAGCATGTGTCATTAGGATGTTATCGATGCTGTCCATTGCTGGAATGACAGATGGCAGATTGGGGAAATCACGGGAGAAATAGAGTGTTGCGTCCTTGAGAATCTGGTCAAGGCAGGCAGCGCGGGCGTGGTTGTTTAGGTTTGTGTTTGTTTGGTTACTAGCACGCAGCAGCCTGGAGGCCCATCAACTCACCTCGAGCACCGAGCACAACTGCTCTATCATCGTCCACTCCTTTTTTCATTCTGTTTGTTGTGTCAAGGCTATGACCTCGGTTATGGCAGTAAGGGACTGGCAATCTATATATGTTTAGTAGGCAAATTTATGTCGTTCGACTGTCAACCCACAGTGAGGGTGCGGGTAAGGGTATGGGTGTCCAAAAGTAGTACCCGCACCCGTACCCTGACAATACCCATACCCACTACCCGTGCGGGTTACCCAGACCCATGCTATTGCCTAGCAAGGTGTTTTTGAATGAGACGTATGTGGTAGTCGACTCACGCAGTCAAAAACTAGGCTTCCGAACACAGTAAGGGGCGGCATGGGTATTTTCTGGCTGGAAGACCCTGGAAGTAGTCAACCTCACAAACGACACTCCTGACTTGGACCTTTGACTTTGCAGTATTCCCGCAAAGCACGTTAGCATCTTCTTCAAACTAAACAACTTCTTTGCATGGATGTTCCTGGAACCAAGGTCAATGTACAATTACCTGCATTCGCCAGCGGGCACCATTGGAACAGAACGAAAGGATTCGCCGACGTGTTGCGAGCATTGAATTACTCGATTTTTTTCGTGTCATGCAATGTATTAAGAACGTGTAATCACCTTGGTCTCCCTATCTGCTACTGACATTTGTATGGTTTATGCTGATGCCCTTCTTGTATGTGACTCTGGGTGTGTTTTGCACTTTTCTGTTACCTTGTCCTGTTGAGCATACATCATAAAAAATGGCCCTTGTAGACGTGCTTACTGGGCATACATGAACTTGACGTTTCTCCGTGACGTGGCCAAAAGCCTCAGTGGATGGATATATATGCTCGTCTTCGTGGGACGAGATCGGCCCTAGAAACTCAATCCCTGTGCAGTCGGACGCCTGACATCCTCATCATTCCCAGCGGACGCACTAACCCGCAAGGTGGGTCGAATGCCGAGGCAAGCGCATAGCGCCTTGTACCGGGAACGAATCTGGCGCTGCAACGTCGACAGGTCGATTTCGGTCTCGGAATCTGTCACATCCGCAGCGGATGGCAAGGCGCGGGACTGCGCCGTCGATGGATTGACGGTTGGAAATTGGTGAATGAGATCGAGGAGATGGGTGATGTGGTGCATGGCACGTCTGGAGGAGCATGTAGTGGATGAATTAGCGGACGCGATGAAGAGGTCGAGGCGAGGAGATGAGGTCAAAAGCATGAATCATTATCAGCTCGCGCGTCGTGCATGAAAACGAACTCAACTGATCCTGGCGCTGGCATCCACGCTGCAAATAGATGGCCTGCCACGCCTGCGCAAACCCTTCGTAAAACCCGATCTCTTCCCAGATCTCGAATCCTTTCTCATAACCAAGCGTGCGGCCTTCGATTAAGCCGTGGATGCGGCCGTGGGCGTAGCCGTCGGTGTAACCAGCATCGTAGAATCTGTGGGCGGAAGAGGCCGTTTAGAAGGGGAGGGGAGAGAGAGCTTGAGATCGCGAACGTCTGTTCGAGGTGGACGAGCTCTTCGAGGTCGAAATTTTCTGTCATAGTGAGATGATGGAGCAACGATCATTACATTCATATTTGTATTCAGAGGCCATAAGTTGGCAAACATTGACACTGTATGGAGAGACTTGAGAATAAACTGTAGACTAACAGTGATAGCTCAAGCCTTCGATTTAGCCACGCGCAATCCATACACCCTTCGCTTCGCTACTCTGGAGTGGTTGTTCAGCCCTCCATTGAAAGCCCAGCTTGCATCCCTCCACGACTTTCCATCATATTCGGCCCGAATGGCGTAGCTTCGGAGTAGCTTTGCGCCTCCCGGCTTTTCCGAGTTCGTACAAATCAGCTTCAGATTGTGCGCGCGTTTACCAGACTCACATGTTCCTTTAGATATTCGGTTACGTCCACGACAAAGCCGTCGATAACGATGAGAACTCTTGCAGGATTCGAAGTAACCCACGCTCGTGTCTCCTCGATGGTCCACTCTTTGCCACGCCAGGGTTCATCTCCGTCTGTCGACATCGTATCTTTCCCGAGCGCTTTCCGTCTCATGTAGCACCTGGCTTCATCAATATCCTCTGGACGCGCACGTCGAACGGACGTGACTAAACCGAGATAGTGAAGGCCGTCAATAATCCACTTGGATGGGTCCCAATCCAGTCTGGAAGGGCCAGACCTATAATCATGTGGAAATGCATGCTAGCCAACGGTAAGCGTCTCGTAGACAGGGAGAGCGGATGTATATCTGACATGCTGTATGGGCAGGAATGTAAGGAAGTGACTTTGCACGATGGAGTGTGATCACTCACGAAATTATGGTTTCCCTCTCCGCAAGTCAGGATGGCCAATAACTGGAAGATGGTGTTATTCTAATTCAACCGTTGGTGTAGGTGCATACCAAATTGCTCTTGGACGTGTCTTCGTCAGAGTATGGCTGCAAGCCGTTCCAATGTGCCAACCTGTCGATTACTTAGCCTAGAGGCACTCGAGTTATGGTCTCCTCTCACGAATTTACCAAAAAAGTAGCGTGCCAGACTTGAGAGGATATTAGGTCGGAACGTCACCTGGCATAACCATATACTTACTTGCCAATCTGGTCACTAATCCTCCGTAGATGAAGGCGCCGACGGGGTCCCCCCAGGTGTAGCCCAGCAACACCGGGAGGACGAAGCCGAGAATGAGCGCGATCAAAACTGAAAAACCTCAGGATATGCAGGGACAACGTAAAGTGTGCTGACCATAATACTTGTGTTGAAAACGGACGACTTATCATGCACTAATCAGGACCAGAGAATGGACTCGTTTCGTTTTTCCTCACTCACGCAATTCGCTGTCGAGGTCTTCCTGATCGACGGTGTTGATACGCTCATACCTCGGTTTAAAGAAGATCCATCCCATGTGAGAGTAAAAGAGCCCTCGTGTCGCTGCGTATCTTTGGGTTGCGGTGAGTCAATCTTTGTGCTGCTTTTGAAGGATGTCAGAGCTCACGGGTCGTGAATAGGATCATCCGTAAAACGCTTTTAGATATTCGGTGAGGGGACTTTTTTTTTATAAAAAAACAAAAGAAGCCCTACGTGGTGCAGGCGATGTCGAAGACACCTGCAATCTCGTCAGTCACTGTCCTGTAGACGAAGAGAGATTGTGAGTGTACCACCACTGGGTGAATGGTCAGCGCACTAGGCCACAAGCGTGATATTGTCCGCATACCTTGATGGATCCTTGGAAAGCGCTCGAGCCAAGTGCGACAAGTACCACGCGCACCGGAAGGCTTGCTCGAAATGCACGATGTGAATAAAGTCTATGATAACCGATTGTCACGCTTTCCATCGGACGGTGAGTGGTACAACATGCTCGTCTGTTTCCTATGTGCTCACCCAAAGTCAGCCGATTGCCAGAGTATGAAAGACATGTACAGTGTCGCACGGGCGACGCGCGTCGGGGGCACCCACCAAACCCCGAGAAAAGCACCGATGTGAACGGAGACAAATAAAACGACGTTGCTCCACCAGATTTTTGCAATCGGAGGGGGCTGTTGGGTCGTCATCCTGGTTGGGCGGTTGCTCGGAGGGGGAAAAAAAGAGGTTTCCTTGGACCTCCACTCTGCTCGGATGGTGACCTTTATACATCAGACCACAAGGTTTAAGTCGCCGCAATTTTCTCCCTCGAGGCATAGCGTGCCTTGACGATAGAAGCTCGAGAAGCTTTCGATGTATGTAGTAATTCATTCATTCATCGTTTTTGACCAATATGCATCACATCTAGGATAGGATTCAGTTCATATCTGAACATTGAATCTCTGGTAGGAGTGTCACGGAAGCATGTTACCGACCATGCGGTCGCCGCAAGCCGGATCTGAATATTGAATGGCAAATCCGAGAGTACATTCGGGCCGACCCGCATCCTGCGCCTCCGTGCGCCGGTCCCTTTGGAATTGTTGAACGGTCGGCAAGAGCCTCATCTCGACTCACTGGACGAACACAGCGGTCGGCGTGTCGCGTCACCGGTGTGTTCTCAGCTTCTCGTAACAGTTCACCTTGCAGTCATCCCGTAGTCGGGGTTGATCGACTCGATATCCTCGCGATATTTTGGCGCAGTATTCATCCTCGGTATCGCTCACGCGATGGTCTTTCAGTTTGCCTTTGCAGTCTTGGTAGAGCGTAAAGCCGATAGAGAATAAGGAAAGGGTTTCTTGTTCCGCTATAGAGCGCGCTCCCACTCGTCTTGCATACGTACGCATTACTTTTGTTTCATGTAGTACATTCGTCTCATGGGCTAGTAGACGTTTCTGTGTGAGATAACATTATCCATCAAACTTCTCATTCGCCTACTCGACCGCTCAGCGCCGAGTTTTCATTTGCCTCTCTGTTCATGTAGGCGCACACCTAAAAAACGAACAAGTGTGTTGTACCGCTCACCACCTGGTGAAAAACGCGATAATCGGTCATCACAGGTATTCACATCGTACCTTTCAAGCAAGCCTTCCAGTGCGACTAGTACTTGTCACTCTTGGCTCGAGCACTTTCAATGATCCATCAAGGTATATGGACGTATGATATCACACTTGTGATGTTCGTCGACCATATACCCAGCGGCGGTACACGCATAATCTCCACCGTCGCAAAGTGCAGTAGCTGACAAAAATGCGGGTGAATTCGACACCGCCTGCACCACATCAGGCTATTTTTTTTCCCCTTTAAGTCCTCTCAGCAGGTGTCAAAAGCATTTTGTGGATGATCCTGTTCACGACCGATGAGCTCTGACATCATCCGGAATGAGTATAATTTGGCCTCACCGCGACCCAGTGACGCGCGGCGATCCGAGCGCTCTCCTATTCTTACATTAGATGGGCCTTCTTGAAACCAAGGGACAAGTGTATCAACAACATTGACCAGGAATTTAATGGCCTCGACAGTGGTTTGCATAAATGAGAAATAAAGGGGGAAAAAATCTGTTCTCTGGCGCAGATTAACATAACACAAGTCCGCTTTCAACACAAGTGTCATGGTCAGTATGCTACGTCTCCAGCATATCTTGAGGAATTCCAATTGCATTCATTCTTGGTTTCGTCCTCCTGGCGTTATCGGGCTAGTCCTGGAGTTTCAGAGACCTGTGAAATGATACTGGGTACGATGAACTCGCCAGGCTAGATGTATGGACCGTTACCTTCAGCTACTGCTTTGGGCTTTGCCTCCCGCCCCAACTGCAGGGGTTGAGCGTTGAGGAGGCAGTACTGTTTTTTTTTAATAAACAGCGAATAAATGTCAAGCGCCAAGCAGAAGAAATCGAACGTACGCGATTCAAATGTGCTCAAAAGTAGAACCAGAAATCCTCTCGTAACCTCTCTGTCAGCTTTACGCTCTATCAGAGTTACGAAGGCTAATTGGAAGATTATTGCATGAGCGAAAGCGAGGGCGCATACTGAACCTTTGGATACAGAGTGAGTTCAATGGGGTGATGTTGGCGGGTGACTTACATCCAGCAGTGGCAAGGATCATTGGCAAACTTAACACAAAACCAGCAATATAAACCACCATACAGCCCTCCGCCGCGAAATCCCTACCAAACTTGAGCGTTGCAAAGCACTCGCCGAAATAGAGGAGGAATATCATGGACATGCATGTGACAATACTATATCCCATCATTATGAAGCCTTCGGGCAATTGTTGGTTGGCCACCTGGCACAGCATCAAAGCGAACCCGAACGAGCCCAGAGAACAGACAAAGGCAAGGGTCAAGAACCGTGCAAAGGAAGACGTAGCCAGAGTTGACATGGTAGACAGAGGGGACTGAAAGGCGCTATAGGGGCGTGGGGGGTGTATGTGGTGTTAATATACGCCCAACGTGACTTCGACTGCGCTGCATTAGCTCTGCATTGCGCCGCTCTCTCAACTTACATGTTTGAGTCGGAGCCAGCCGAGAATTAGGTGCTGAGAGGATAAAGAGCGTACATTCTCGTTAAGGCGATAACGAAATTGACCCTGTGCAGATACCAATGTGGACGAGCCCGGGGGCGGAATTGCTCGATGACAGACGAGATGTTTCAGTGCTGTCGAGCCCTGAATAATGCCTTTTGAGTGTTTCGCAGGTCTCTTGGATTGGATTCATCAGCTTTCCATCCAAAGAAAGGGAGCTATACCAAAATACTGGCTTGGAGGGGGTTCTGGATCATATCGAATCGACCATTTCGGGAACCACGTTTCCATAAGTACCATCTCAGCAGTCAGCTCTTGGGGCACAGTGGGTCACAATATTAATGATAGCGTGATCTGAACAAGAGGTAACAGAGAAGCTGTCCGGACATGGAGGATTACTATAGAGGCCATAACTCGTTGAAGCAAAGAAGCCAGAGGAGCGAGAGCTGACGATGAGAGTCAGTGGACAAGCATGGGTTGACTTGGTAAGCACTTGTAGTAATAAATCTGATCCAACCACCACCACCACCATGATCATGTCTGTCACATCCACAGAACATCCAGCTAGCTCTCGCATGCTTTCCATTCTAGCATCCGGAGCCTTTCTCATACACTGTATTGTGGCCCCGCTAATAATGGTCGCAGCAATCACAGTGCCGGCTTGCTGATTTGCATCATCAATCCCTCAACACAGTATGTGTTGGCGCAACAGCTGCATCTAACCTGTTTTATTGTGGCCATGGGATTGCTTTATGCATCCCTGGCATTTGGAAAGGCAAATGCAACAGAATCATGTCTACTCCTGGCATAAGAGTAGGGTTGCTCTCGGTCTCTGGGTACACTGGTGAGACATCAACTCGCTGATTGATGGTTTCCTGTTGCAGCTCGCCTTCCAAAGAGTCAAGAGGCCTACCCTCTGTTTATTGCGTGGCGACCTTTGAGATATTCTACATGGCAGGTATCAGGTGCTTCGCGCATAATTGAACAAACTGGTTTGCACTGCGAGGACTGTGATTATTCTGCGTCCTTTTCTGTCAAGTGTACTCCATAGCGGTAAGCTCAATCTGTTTTTAAATCTCTCCATGACGTTTATATCTGTGATAGGTATCACTGCCTCCATTTTGATGCCAATATGATATGAGCAGGTCGTTGAGAATGGAGGGGGGGGGAAGCGTTCATTTTGTTCGAGGTTTTCGAGTCTAACAACCAGGCCGCAAAGTTTTTAGGACACAATCCAGTGAAATGAGTCTTGAGGGTTGCATTGTTTATTGGCTTATAGGTTTGTACTTCCGATGAGGGTATACGACTAGCATAGAAGTTGTACTGTATGGTATCATAATATAGTCCTCGTCGTTCAACCTGGCATAGAACCGTATACCATAATCAGATTGCATCAGAGCACGCTGGCGCGATCCATCAACCCCTTCACTCGTCTACGCAGCCGCTCAGCTTCCATCTTGCGCTCCAGCACCTGCTGGGCGGGCATGTCCTTGCGCCGCATCCATCCCCTTATCGCCTTGCCCTCACCCTCGGCGCGTTTTGCTTGCAGGGCGGACAAGTCGATGACACGAGGCGATGAGGAGAACTTGATGACGTCTCGGTAAAGCATTTTCGTCTCGGTGGCAAGGGAGCGAATCGTCACTGGCGGAGACGGGGGGAGGTCCGAATCGGATTCTTCAGAATCAGAGACCGTCGATGGGTCTAGAGGTGGCGTCGGCGGTAGGCAGACGGATTCTGGAAGGGGAGGCAAGGCTTGGATCTCCTTCAGGAGGTCTTGACCTTTGAGATATGAATTCTCTGTCCGTAAAAACCTCACCGTTCCACGGAGGGCCTCGATCTATGAACGGATAAGATGCTTTGGGATGATAAGCTTTGCAGTGTAACATACCTGTTCTAGTAAATGAGATGTTTCGACGCTCCCTTCAATAGGAGCGTTATCAGACTCGGTAGGTTGGTTTCCAGAGGCTGTCAAAACCGTCAAGCATCTTAACACAACTAACACCGTAAGCCTCGTACCTCGTCTCTCTGGTGCAGCCATGGTCTTGAGCTTGGCGTTATCCTGTTCGAGGGCATCCAAGTCTGCCTGCAGCTGCTCCATAGCCTCCTCATACGCTCGTTCCTGTTTTCTCGCTTTCGATAGCTCCGTCTCGAGTTCGGTGATCGTGTCCGACTGCTTCTTGCTCGCTTCCATGCGGCGTTCTAAGAGTTCGATCTTGACACCCGACTCTTGGATGGTCTGGTCTCTCGACTTGAGATTGCGAACAAGACTCTGAATCTCGTCTTGTAACTGTGCCGCTCTCCGCTCTGCCTCGACATTGACTGCTGTGCTTGCCCGGATTTCGTCGATACGGACGATCCAGGGCGGTGTGCCCGTGACTGCCAGACGAGAGTCACGATTAGTCGACAGCACGCAAGACGTTACGTACCCTTGATAACGTTTCCTGGTTCGAGTGCGATGGGCAATAATTTACTACATTCCCCTGCGAGCTGTGCGATGGCTTCGCCGACCGCCTCCCAAAAAGATGCACCGGGACGCAGATCTTTTGCGACGGTCGACATGGCAGTTTGCTTGGCATATGAAAGCACCGTGGCAAGCTGGAACGAAGACTTGGCACTTCGAGCATCGCTAAGGTGAGGAATGACTTGCTGAGCAAGCTACGGGAAATAGGGAACAATTAGCGTCGCATTCTCGTCAAAGTGTAAACGGAATGCAACATACAGAGATACCAAAGTTGACGAGCTCCGGTATGGCATTACTCAATGACTTTAGCTGACTGGCGAGATGTACTTTCAACGCGGTCGAGTCGTGGATAACGTCCTCCAAGCGTTTCGTGAGTTTCCTGGGATGGAATATCAGCTTCCCATCCAAAGGAAAGGCAATGATATCTGGATACCGACTTGGAGAGAACCTTGGTACTCTTGCACTGGTCGAGAAGCTTTTGAAGAGGCTCGAAAAGTTCGGATTCTGGATCGTATCCGCCCATTTCAAGAACCACGTCTTCGTCCTGCAGGATAGCAGCGACCGAGGTTTTCGTAAGACCGATCGAAGCGGCGAACACGTCAAGATCATGGTCGAACGAGAGAGCATATCCCAATTCTCGTTCACCTAAATCTTGATCAAATCCGCTGAAATAGGTCTCAGCGAGATGGTTGAATTGCGCTTGCAGTCTATATGATACAGAAATTTAAACCTGCGCGACTTTTGAAGTACGGGGCACTCACTTCATGATGTCACTAACAAATTCCATCTCGCGGAATTCATCACGTCTTAGAAGATCGATGTGCATATCTATACGTTTCTCCATAGGGGCAATTTCAGGGTAGATGCGGCCGATGTTCAAGAATGAGGTTGGATCACAACGGCGAAGGATTGCAGCAAACCGCTTGCAGAGTATGGCCAGACCGACAGCACGACCTCTCATCTGCAATTGCACATCACGCAAGCAATGTTTGAGTGAAGGAACCATACTCACCTCACAAATACCCACGACGGTATCAGAGACGTCTCCGTTGAGAGATTCGGGAAGTCCATGAGCCTGTCCAACTACAACGTTGATAAGATCGATTTTCAACCCCATCCGCTGGAAAAAGAGATAACAGCTTGTAGCATCGCTGTCGCTCTCTACGTAGACTTGTGGCAAGTACGGCTGGTTCACAAAAACTAAGCACGTTATAATAACGATGTAAAAATTGGTGTTACCTGCACGATCCCGAGTAACTCTTTGCTTTCTTTCCCTTCCAGTTTGCGTACCTCGAGTTCGACAGTCTTTGCTTGATTCTTGGCAGCGGATGACTGGAGTTTGAGATTGAGAGACATCATTGCCGCTGTTTGCGATGCTGCCGTGGCAGATTCGTGCTGTGCCGTTTGAGTTTGGGTGCGCAGATTATCAAGTTCGCTGGATAGGGTGGTCACAAGGGTTCGTATGAGGACGCTAAGTGAGAAATTACCTTTGTAACTGTAGCACAAGCTCTCGGAACTGAGCGATAGTGTTCTCTAGATCTTGACAGGCGTCTTCCAACGTCGAATTTTTTTGCAAGTGTTCTCGAATCTGGGTGTCCCTCGAGTCTGTACGCAACAATCAGGCCTGCCATTTTCGCCGTACGATGCCATGATACGTACCGATTTCCTCTTGCAGAGCTTTCTCCGTCTCGATGTGGTTTTCTTCCAGTTCGTCATTGAGCTCTTTCAGAGCCTCAAGATCCTCAATAGTGATACGCATCTCCTCAATCTTCTCCCCGAGCATGAGATTCCGCTCAGTGAGTTGCACAAGCATCTCTTCCGCTCCCAATGCATCATCAAGCTGAGCTTTGAGGTCGTCAATCTGCGTTTCGGCATTGGACAGCTTGATGAGGGTTGTTTCGTATTGACCTATTGTTGTGTCAGTAGTAGTATATAACAGGAACTAGTGTGTGATGTAGACCTTGAAGATCATCGACACTCGTGATATCCTTTTCCATCTCGGCAATGCGCCGGCGTTGATCTTGTTCCGTTTGTTGCGACATGTCTCGGAGGCTAAACAGTGTTAAAGAATAGACAAGGAGGACAACAGTAAGCTACTTGCCGGATGAGCGCCTCCTTCAAACGTTCATTTTGCTTTTCGAGTTGAATATAGGCTAGCGAAGACCTTATGTTTGCCTCGCCTTCGTCCCCAGTTACTGCCTCACCGTCAATGTTACCATATTTCGGCCGACACATGTACTTACCATCCCCCTCCTTCAATACCTGCAATTCCACCTCCATTTGAGCTAGCTTTTCCCTAACTTCTTCCAATTCTGCCTGGGCCAACTCGGCCTTCTCTTCCGCGACCTCTTTATCCAACATGGCCATCTCCAACTGCTCCTGAGCATCGATCCCCCTGTTGTCCGAAAGCTGAGCAAGTTGTTGGGCATCGGCCAATTCGCGTCGAGTGGCAATGAGCTCGGTTTGGAGTTGATTAAGCTTGGCCTGAAGTTTCGGACGAAGGGCGACGAAGGACTCTGCCTCAGAGAGGCGCGTCTCAAGCTCGCGGATATGACGGGCATCATCTGCTCGCTTTGCTTCCATTACTCGAATTCGCGCACGAAGTTCTTGAAGCTCGGCATCCTCTACTGTGCGCTGCATTTCCGAGTGAGCTGTAGCGTATATCACATGAAGACGAGACACACGGTAGCACTGGGTGAAGATGGCTCTCTTGTTATAGAGATTGCTCGGACGTGTCCAGATTTGTTAGTAAGAGAAGGGGCAGCGCATATTGGCGCACTCGTCAAAGAAGATGATGGTGTGATCTGAGCGGGAGGCAAAAACGCAACGGGTTCTGGCACGGGAGACTGCTGCTGGAGAGATTGTGACTGTGGTTGAGGCGAAGAAGTCAGAGGAGCAGAAGGCGACAGCACGGTCGTTCTAGAATATGTGACAATGGTAGATGCTTCATCGGGCCGAGAAGATGACGGAGTCGGGACCGACGGTACTGTCATACGTGTAGAGGGCTGAGAAGGGCTAGGCGGTACATTGTCGACTGTTGATTGACGAGGGAAGGACTTGCGCGGTTGGAGGGAAAGTAACGGTATACGTTTCACGGGGGAGGACGGGGGTGCGAGACGAGATATATGAGGACTTGACCTGCCGGGCGGTGAGAGCAAGGAGGTAGTCGATGGTGGGGGCTTGACTGGGCTGGACGAGCGAGAGGAAGAGGCAGCACTTGTAGCTCCGGAGCGTAATGGAGTGGGTCGGGCGAGGCCGGTGCTAGAAGTGCGCTTATGGCCAACTGAAGGACGCGGCGCTCGCTAAACGAGATGAGTGACTTCGCATCAATCGCTGTTATCGAAGAATGCAGACTCACGTTCACTGGTAGCTGCTCAGGTTCAGCCGCAATGATCTTGACTTGACTCGGGCGGATGAACACACCATAAAGGGGTCTGCAAGAGAAATACACGGTGCCTTGGATGGACCCATCGTTCTTTCCCTTTGGCTCGAAGAGTTCGATGCCAACCCATTTACCTGGCGCGAAGGAGGTCGTACCGCAGAAACGAACGACTCCCTTGCCGGCTGAGATCTCTACGAGAGCTCCAATCGGAGGGTCTGCGACAGACATTCACAGCGAATGTCCTGGTCTAGGCCAGTTTCAATGACCCAGTGGCGGTGCTATTGACAGAGTGTAACACCCGTGACACAGTCACATCAATGTCACGCCCGGCTTCGTCACCGCGGGCGTCGGCGGGCAACGCACTATTGACATCCTACTCGCATCGGATCCTGCGAGCTCGTCGTCCCCGACAGCGTAGCACACGACTCTGGACATCGCGGACACTCAGATGCAAAACGGACATCATACACAGGGTGCGCCGTCCAGCTTGCCCTATTTGCTGACGTTTTGTGCAAACTCTTCACCAATAGGCGTTGACGCGCTCTCCCTCTCCGGCTTCAGAGATCAGGCAGGCTCAGACCTGGGATCAGACAATGTCACCGAACGCGCTTGGACCTCCACCTCCACCTCTGACCCATCATCGAACCAAACAACAGACGGACGCGGTGAGCACGCCGGGGATCACCCCAACGGAAGGAACCACGGTTCGGACGAAACTCTTCCTGATCCTCTCCCCACCATCCCCTACTGGTCCGCCAAACGACATCTCACCTGCGGAAATCCCGCACCATCGTCTTCCAACTGTGCCAAACTCTTCCCTTGGCGTGGTTCAGCCCCCGGAAAACTCAAGACCGCAAATGCTGCTCTAGTACTATGTTTGAACATAGACGTAGACCCCCCGGATATCATCAAGACCAATCCTTGTGCGGTCCTCGAATGTTGGGTTGATCCACACACGATGCTGTCTCCCAAAGCTCTCGAAGCCATCGGTACAAACCTCCAGCACCAGTTCGAAGGTCTCAGTCTCAAGATTCCATACAAACCAATACTCGACCCTTCGTACGAAGACCTACGTCGATTCTGCCTCAACCTTCGTAAGCAAGCCAAGGACGAGACCATTTGCTTCTATTACAACGGCCACGGTGTCCCCAAGCCCACGCCCAGTGGGGAACTCTGGTGCTTCAATCGCACTTACACACAATATATCCCCGTTTCACTCATGGAAGTACAAAGTTGGCTCGGATCTCCAGGCGTTTACATCTGGGATTGCTCAGCTGCCGGTAACCTTCTTACCAACTTCAACAACTTTGCTGAGCGCCGCGATCAGGAGGTGTTCACCACTCGCGGCGGGTATGTTGATGGTATGCAACCTTACATGAATTCTCTCCAACTCGCAGCATGTCTTGCACACGAGCAACTACCCTCATGTCCAGAGCTCCCCGCTGATATATTCACTTCCTGTCTCACCTCTCCCATCGATATTGCGCTCCGATACTTTATCATGACGCATCAGCTCCCCAACAACATCACCCCAGACATGGTAATGCAGCTCCCCGGTGACCTCAAGGATCGAAGGACGCCTTTGGGCGAGCTCAACTGGATATTCACTGCCATTACAGATACCATCGCATGGACCACCTTTCCTCGAGATGTTTTCACTCGCCTATACCGCTCTGATCTCCTCATCGCATCGCTGTTCCGTAATTTCCTCCTGGCAGAAAGAATCATGAAGAATTATCATTGTACACCACACACTTATCCTGCTCTCCCCGCTACAAACACGCATACACTCTGGGCCGCGTGGGATCTTGCAGTCGATACGTGCCTACGACAACTCCCTGATCTACTTGAAAAGAACCCCACAGCTGCAAGTGCTGCGGCGAATTCTGCAGGTCGGATTAGCACTAGCGGGCCGGTCTGTCAGCCTGGTCAACGTGGTGTTGGTGGTTCCCAGGCCGAGAAGCCATACCAATACATACCAAGCAGGTTCTTCACGGACCAACTCACGGCTTTTGAAGTCTGGATATCTCGGGGTGGCTCTGCCCTCACGAAGCGTGGCCCATTGTCACTTCCACCTCAGAATTGTAGTGGAGGCTTTGATGGCACCGACGGTACAAATGGCTCTACAATCAGTCTCAACGGAACTTCTGCTTCTGCTGGTTACCACACTGGCCAGGACCTGGTGCCGCGTAAACCTCCGGATCAGCTACCCATTGTTCTTCAAGTTCTTCTTTCCCAGCCTCACAGACTCCGTGCCCTCATCCTCCTATCTCAGTTTGTTGATCTAGGACCATGGGCTGTCAACCTCGTTCTGACAATTGGTATATTCCCATATATCTCCAAGCTATTGCAAGCCGCGGGACAAGACCTGCGGCCTGTTCTCATCTTCATCTGGGCACGCATCCTTGCAGTTGATCCGAGTGTTCAAGTAGACCTGCATAACACTCAGGGCTTCAAGTACTTCGCCAATGTTCTTGCTCTCACGGAGGATCACCCCCAACATGCTCTTCCCAATGGTGCAGAACACAAAGCCATGTGTGCATTTATTCTTGCCGCCGTTTCACGGGATTATTACAATGGTCAAATGGCCTGCTGGAGAGAACGCGTCTTTGACAATTGTTTCGACAAACTAGACGAGGGCGACTTCTTGCTCAGGCAGTGGTGTGCACTATGTATCGCGCAGATATGGGAAGGGAACGACGAGATCAAGGTCTATGGCGTCGACAGAGGCACTCAGGATAGGCTTATCCTGATGTTGTCTGATGACTCGCCAGAGGTCAGGGCTGCTGCGTTGTACGCCCTCGGCACGTTCATGGGTGCTAGTGGATCTGCAAATCCCGCGAAACAGGGAGGTGGGGGTGCTGGAACGCAGTACC
>JBBPJN010000345.1:0-14380 GCA_038088755.1 Boletus aff. separans
AGATGATCTTTTGTGCCAGACGCTGGGAGCAGTGGGTTATCTAGTTTTCCTGGTGGACCTTTTCGCTCACTTCGGAAAGTTGCTCATCGGCCTTCACATATGGGCGGCCATGGAGTCGTATGAAGTTCTTGGCGTTTTTGGTACGCGTCTTGGTTTCGTCAGAAAGCGTCGCTAAGCGGGTACATTCAGGATGGTTCTATGGAGATTTCTTTGCAGAAGACTTTCCTTCTCATTTGGAATACACTGGCATCTTCCGGTTAGAGATCTCTCAAATTTCTGTTTTGGCGCCTTGCTGACCGAAACGACCAAGTTATCTCGATAACCCCGAACTCATGAGCGGTGCATCATTCCTTGGACTCGCGCTTATCAGCGGAAGTAAACTCGTAGGCCTCCTTGCGGTCCTGAGGTTCTTTGTACATTGGTGGTTCTTGCACAATGTCGAGACGTGAGTATTGCTGGACCTCGCTCATCTCTCGGCGATTGACATTGCGTGTTGACTACGACGATAGACCTCACATGCGGAAACTATATGGCGATAGTTTACGCAAAGAGGCAGGTTTCGTCAAGGTTATCAAGAACGTTGCAAGCAAAAACGCGCGACTCTTGGAATCTCGCGCTAGGCGTCATGTACCAGAGATCCGAAGGGTTGCAAAGGAAGTCAAAGGGACGTTTGATAAGGTGTTTGAGGAGACCGCCGATGTCGTGGAAGATTTTTTGGCAAAGTGTGCGTCGAACTCGAACAGAGGTTCTTTGGGTGGCATGCTGAAAATCCGGATAGCCAAACCAAAGATATCAGAGGTTATGCAAGAGACCAAGGTGCTTTTGCAACAGTCGCGAGAACGCTTGGTCATCACGTGAGTCTCCCACTAGCTATATCCGTTCGAACATCGATCGTCTCTCATTTTTTTGACCCCGCTTGCTCTAGACGCGTTGCAAACGACTTGTCTTCTTATGATACTGCCAAGTACAAGATATCAACATGTCCCAGTAAATCCGGCAATACGCGGTTCCACCTTGGCGAGCCTATTCATGTCAAGTGGGAAGCACCCCAACGCCACTCCCGACGTGATTGGATTGGTATCTACAGGGTGCGGCGTTTTCATGTTTTTTTTACGTAGTCGACTGATATGAACATTTGAATAGGTTGGTGCGAATAAGTCGACGTTGATCACGAAGATATCTTCGTTTGGACTGTGGGTCCCTGTTCATAATGAAGAATGGGACGGGGATGTGCCTTCCGATGACAACCATGTGACTTTGAAGGTGCCCCAAACTGGGACCGTTGTCTTCCAAGGTTCGACACTTCCATGGACAATCGGCCGATACGAGGTGGGTCTTTCTTCGGCTGCCACAATTACCCACGGTTGACACATGAATGTTCCTGCAAACTTAGGTTCGGTATCACCATGATGGCAAACACAATGTCCTCGGGATTGATGGGCCGTTGGAGATCTTCGGTGAGTCTTAATAGGTGATAATTATCATTCGTGGGTTGAACTAAGACATTGTGACATTAATCAAAGTCAACAAGCCGACGTCACTCGATTTTACGTCTATCAGGGACTGTCTCACTGACATCATTCCCCTATGCCTGGACAATGACCCGCATCTCATTCCGCTGTCGTGCGGTGGTACGCACGATCCAAGTCCGGATGCTGACGAGAGCAACGCTTTGAGCGACGTACGGGACCCGGACGACTTTAGCTTCTGGTCAGAAGGTCAAGCGAAGCGTATCTGCACTGCGGTCGAGCAAGCGTTCAATGTCGAGTATGTGCCCGAGGTCATCGTGGCGGACGCCAACTTGACGAGGTTGGCGAATCGGATTTTGGTATCGAAGCAACTCTTGATTTCGTGACGATTTTCCTTTGGTCTGGATAATTTTTGGTTGTGGGACTGGATACGCATTCTTTACGCTACTACCCAACGTACCTCTGAATTGTCATGTGATCCCCTTTGACTTGGATTAGACTAGTAGTCCTATTACCTATCCACGCGTATGCACACAGGATCATTGTAGCCCGGTTCCACCCTGCCCTCGCTTGGCCTGAGCAGCGCTGGGATACACGCCGAAGCGGTCCGAGGGTGGACGGGGCGGGCTTAGACGTGATTCGGGTGAACAAGGCAGGTGTGGCTGCTAAACCGTGTCGGGTGTGTCGGGGGTGAAGCGGATGTTTCATCGAGATCCAGCGTTGAGTCCGCTGGACGTGCTAAAGGGAATGGCGTGAGGGGGTCAAGGGGGTGTATTAGACGTTGTGGGTCTCTCCGAGGTTGTTTGCTGGTACGGCAGGTGAGCAAGTTGGATTTCGTGTTGTGGGGCTGTTTTTTTTTTTTTTTTTTTTTTTTTTTTTTTTTTTTTTCATTTTTACTGATTGCCAGTCGTATGATACTGATGTGTCTGGACTTTTTGTATCGGATCGCCATCAGCAGAGGTGACGAATGACCCCGACTTGCTGCTCGCCGTTCGACTTATATGGACGTTGCGAGAGTACACGTTTGAGGGGGGAGAGCGACGACGTGCATGAATTCAGCACGGACGCCCACCGTATGGCTATCTGTGTTTACTTGTTGCCCGACATTCTCTGTAGAAAATTCATCAAGTTCAAAAGTGTCTGTGGTGGATCGTCCGCATCAACGGTTGTCGTTGTTCACAGTACTCGTGCGTCTCGCGCAGCTGTGTTACGAAGAAGGAAGGGGCACGAGTTGAAAGCGACACAGCCTCATTCTCTCCAGGACACATCGCAAAGGCTTGCCATTAGCACGAGTTGCCCCAGCAGCCGGATCGTAATCACTTTACTACAATCGGTCAACATAAACACTTGAGTCCATCGATGCAGGCGTCTTCGTTCAACTCCGTCGACGGCAATGTCAATCTCGCTCTAGACACCTCTTCCGAGTCACCATTTTTTGGTACTTCCTCCCACTTCCCTCATGTTTCCGCAGTCTACAATCAACAGGGGTTGAATGCTCTGGAATTCGGACAGGCACCTGCGGGATATCCTTGGGTCGACCCCTCCGTGACTAGCCGTCCGGCGTCCCAATCTTATTCTCCTCCGCGCCACATGTCGTTTCCTATCCCGCCTCCACGTTTCTTTGAAGAGTCTCCTGGACCAAAGCCGTCAGTGAATTCAGGCTAGCAATCTGTGGTATATTGGCTCATGATCACCAACCATAGCACGAGTGCTTGTGCTCGATGCAAGAGTTTAAAGGTAGATTATAGGTCGTCACGACACCAGCATCTCATGTCTCTATTCTAGGTTATTTGTGAATTTAGAAACGGCAGCGACGCTTGCAAGCGCTGTACAAGCGCAGGCAAGGAGTGCGTCGTTCCTGGCCGCGAGTCTTGTCACGCCCCACCGTACGCAGGCTTTCTTTCCTTTTCGTGGCGCGAGACTGATACGTGTTTTCCCCTAGAGGAGGGCGAGAGCGTGTGCTCAGTCAAATCCGCGAGCAGGCCAAGCAAATCCAGGAACTGATGGCAGAAATCGAGGCTAGCCCTGATACAACCCAATACGCGTTGTTACCTCGATCAATTATGTGTTCATCCAAGCCATCGGTTCCAGACGTGGAAGCGCGAGACTTGGGTTGGGTTTTGAAAAAATGCTCCTTTGCTGAAATAGATCACGGATCACGGACGATCGAAGCAGTCGGCACGGTTGTACCTACGATGGCTGAACATGAGCGTCAAGAGGAAGATGGAATGCAACCTCGAGGTCAAAGGAATGACGATTCGCATGGTGGTAGGCCAGTGGGCGGCGGAGTTGAGTTATTTGATTTGGGCGGTAGCCTATCTATAACAGGTATGACGCTTCTTATGAACGCTTGTAACCTCTCTTGTCTCTGTTATAGGCCCCGACGATAGTCTGGCCGTCGCCGATGATCAGTCGAATAATGGTATGCCGGACTTTCGATTTGCGCTGGTGAGGGAACTTTGGAGGCAGTCTGCCCAACTTCACAGGCGGTTTAGCGGCGGACTCTGGGTAGACACTGAGCAGGGAGCTGCGGCGGATGTGGAGAATGATTGTGATGTCGAGGGTGACGAAGAGGACGATAACCAGGAGGTGAAACATCAATGGTGATTTTCCCTCTTGTACTCAACAATCTCTGTGACGTGAAGGTCGTGACTGAGGAACAGAAGATGGAGGAGGGAAAACGGATGTTTTCTATTTTTGCGGCCCGCATGTTCGAGCAACGCGCCCTTCAAGGGTATCGCCAGATCGTTGCCCAGAAAAGCCTACAGCAGCTACTTCGCGAACTAGAAGACGAGGACGAGCTCGGGAAGGGTCGGAAGGCTAAGAAGCGGGTGCAAAACCAGAGAAAGAGGGATACGAAAAAGTACAGCGTGCTTCACTCTGTTTTTCGTGTGACTCAGCAGATGTTGTAGGCAGCCGAAACTGACAATGGAGGAAGAGCGAACAGCCGAGGCGGCGGCTATTGAAGCCAAACAAGGAGCACACGAGAAGGAGATGCGCAGGGAAAAGGAGGAAGAGGGAGCTAGGCGTGAATCTGCTCGCAAGGCTGGTGAAGAGGAGAAGCGACGCGAAGTGGAAGAGCATATGTGAGTGACCAGGCTACCTAGCAAGGGTGGCGACAAGCTTACCTTGGTGATAGCTGGTCTATGTTCCCTGGTGACTTGAGTGCGTATATCAGCCGAGACGGAAAGTTTCCCGTAGCAGCAGGTGGGTATGCAGATATTTACCAGGGTACACTACGCGTACCCCTGATAGCAATCAAGGTATATACACGTCGTGTTCCTTTCATAGAATGGCTGAAGTACTCCTTAGGTCGCACTGAAAGTTGTAAAGGTGTACTCCGCCGAAGACAATCATCTCAGGAAAGCAAAAGTGCGTATGGAACTAGCCTGTCATACACTTCGCAACTAACGCTGGGAATCTCTAGAGACTGCGAAATGAGATCAAAGTATGGACGAAACTCAATCATACCAACGTTCTATCATTGTTTGGAACAGCTTCAGGATTCGGACCGTTTCCTGCGATGGTGTGCCCGTGGCTAGAAAATGGTACACTGACATCGTATCTAGAACGCTGCGGGGCCGACCTGGAAATATACGAAATTCTTGCTCTGGTACGCACCTTTGCGGCCAATGTGCTGAAAATCATTGATCGAGTTTTTTTTTTTTGCGATGAGTATGTAGATTCACGATGTTGCTTCCGGCTTACAGTACCGTGAGTACCTTGTGCCAACTTATGCATACTAACTTGAAGCATTCCCCTTGAAAGTGCATTCACAATCTATTGTGCATGGTGATTTATCTGGGGTATGTAGCAATGCCCACGTTCCCTATCGAAACACATGGTCTGAGATGCTAATCTCCAGTCCAATGTACTCGTTCGCGTAAATGGAAGAGCTTGTATTTCCGACTTTGGACTCTCGAAGGTATTGGATGAGATAGGATCGACATATACCACCGCCACAGAAAAGCCGAGAGGGACATTACGATGGGCAGCCCCCGAGCTGCTGGACCTTGAGGATTATGAAGATGCGGAGACTCGGCATTGCGGACCAACAACACAAAGTGACGCATACTCCTTCGGTGGCATTATGTTGCAGGTCTGTGGCATGATCACATTGCAGTACTTGTCACAAACGCGACAACTCATGCTCATGTGATGCTGAGCAGATTCTGTCGGGCAAAGTCCCATACCATTACTATTCCCGTGACGTGCAGATCGTTGCCGCGATCTTCAGAGGGAAAACACCTGCGCGTCCGGATAATCCGCGTGTGACGGACCGTCGGTGGGAGTTCATTCAGCGGTGCTGGTCTCCTTTCAGGAATGTTGCTCAGCGGCCTTCTAGCGAGGAGATCGTCGCTTTTTCTGTCGATGATCTTAAAGAGAATTCTTTGTGAATAATCTAGGCGGCAATTAGGACAATTTGCGGCAGGTTGCCAGCGTGTATATCCTGACCCGGGTGCTTGAGTACCTTCTCACCGAGGCGTTGCCTAAGTGATTGACCGTGTGGTCTGATTGTTAAAGATGAGGAAATGAAATGTGTGCTTGGGTGTACCAGGCTGTGTTGCTGCAAGCAGGACAGTAAAATGGTTGCAGTGGAGAGAAATGTTTTTTAAAATATATAAAGATATATTATGTAGCCCGTGTGCTCACAGGAAGCACTGCAGATGCTACAGGGAAGCGATATGGCGGTTCAGTGCTCTGTCCCCGACACAACAAGGACATCAACTTCACGCACGTCCGACCCGTTCGCGCCATCGCTCCAAAGGATTACCATTAGCGCGCTGGACCGTGACTAGCTGACCACTCACTGCGACTGGTCAATCACGCGTGGGTACATATTGAAACACTCACCAAGTCCGTCAATGCAAACACCTTCGTTCGACCCCCTCGATGGCAATGTCAATTTCGCTTTAGACACCCCCTCATCTTCTGAGGCTTCCTTCTACACCGCTCGTGCTTCCCCAGTCTACAATCAACAAGGGCTGAATGATCTGGAGCTCAACATCGCACCCGATAGATATCAGGCTTGGCCCAATTCCTCTGTGGCCAACCATCCTGCACTTCAATCTTATCCTCCTGCTGTTCCCAAGCGATTTTCTTTCTATCTTCCGCCTCCCCCTCAACAGTCCGAGCATCAACTTCGATATTTTGACAAACCGCACGCACGCATGCAACAGGATGGTCTTCCAAATCCGAATAGATCCACGACAGATATCAATCATGATGAGAGCCAAGGCGAGCAACATGACACTAAAGAACAAGAGGCTGCTAGACCAAAGCAGTCAGTGAATTTGGCCTAGCATTCTGCGGTACATCGGCTCACGATCTCCGCTTACAGCATGGGTGCTTGTGTTCGATGCAAGGGTTTTAAGGTAGGTTGTATTCCACCATGATGTCGGCATCTCATGTCCATGTTCTAGGTTCGCTGTGTACTTGAAAACGACAACGACACTTGCAAGCGTTGTGCAAACGCAGGCGTGGAGTGTGTCTTTCCTGGCCGCAATCATCATCGCGTCCCACCGTATGCAGGCTTTCTTTTCTTCTCATGCCGTGAGACTGAGGTACATTCTTTTCTAGAAAACGAGAGCACCTTCTCAGTCAAATCCGCGAACAGGCCAAGCAGATTCAGGAGCTGATGGCGATAATCGAGGCTTTAAAAAGCTCCGCTACAGCCCAATCCTCGGAGTCGCCTGGGCCAACTATGCAGTCACCCATGCCCAAACCGTCAGTGAATTCGACCTAGCATTCGGTGGTATATTGACTCATCAGCTCTAATTACAGCATGGGTTGTGCTCGATGCAAGAGTTTAAATGTAGGTTGTATTCCACCATTATGTCAGCATCTCATGTCCATGTTCTAGGTTGATTGTATACTTGAAAACGACAGCGATACTTGCGAGCGTTGTGCAAACGCAGGCGTGGAGTGTGTCATTCCTCCAGAGCACCAGCTCAGTCAAGTCCGCGAGCAGGCCATGCAGATCCAGGAACTGACGGCAACAGTTGAGGCTTTAAACAGCCCTGCTCAATCCTCGAGGTCACCCGGGACAACAATATATTCACTCAGGGAGTCAAACTCCAAGTCACTGGTTTCAAACGCAGAAAGGCAAGGTTGGTTTTCCAACCCTCAACACAAGCATCAGGAGGAAAAGGGAGTGCAACCTCAAGACCAAATGAATGGTGGTTTGCATGGTGATGGGCCAGTGGATGGTGGAGACGAGTTATTTGATTTGGGCAGTAGCCTGATTATAACAGGTACGACACTTCTGATGAAATCTTATGGTCTTTCTTGTCTCTGTTATAGGTTCCGACGGTAGTCTGGCCGTCGCCGACGATCAGTTGAATAATGGCACGCGGGAATTTCAATCAGTGCCGGTGAGGGAGCCTTGGAGGCAGTCTACACAGCGTTACAGGCAATTTAGCGGTAGACCCCGGTTAGACTGCGACGAGGGAGCTGCAATGGATGTGGAAGATGATGTGAATGACTTTCACCTTACCAGTGAGATGGGCCCTGTGGTAGACATGTCCACATTCCCGCCAACCATGGCCAACCAACCAACGTCCGACGAAGGGATGGGAAAGCTGTCGATGGAGAACATTCTCAGCAATGGTTTCTGGGACAGCGTCCTCGTACCTGGTGTGTTGATGTTTATCGTTAGCCTCCCAGTGGTTGACAAAAGCGATGGCAACAGGTTATTCGATATTTGGCGCAGGTGGCAGCGGCCTTATCACACCTGACTGGCTGCCGTTGCTACTTCCATCTGAGCACAACACCCCTCCTGGTGATGTTAAGGGTGATGACGGGGGTGATAAAGAGGACGAAGATAACAACCAGGAGGTGAGATCTCAATAGTGGTTTTCCCTCTTTGCACTCAGAGATCTCTGTGATGTGAAGGTAGTGACTGAGGAGCAGAACACGGAGGAGGGAAAATGGATGATTTCTATTAATGCGCCTGACATGTACGAGCTAAGCGCCGTTCAAGCGGACGACGGAAATGTTGCTCAGAGACACCAACATCAACTACTTTGTGAACTAGAAGACAAAAGCAAGCTCACAAAGGAACAGAAGGCCAAAAAGCGGATGCGGGACCAGGAGAATGGGGGTAAGAAAAAGTACAAATTACCTCACACTGTTTTTCGCATTACTAAACTACAGTTCCAGGAAGCAAAAACTAGTAAACGAAGAAGAGCAGACACCCAAGACTGCGGAGAAAGCGGCCGAGGAAGTGGCTATGGAAATTAAACAAGCACACGAGGAGATGCACAATGTGGAAGAAGAAGAGGGAGCCAGGCGCGAAGCTACTTGCAAGACTGCTGAGGAGGAGAAGCGACACGAAGTGGAGGAGCATATGTGAGTGACCGGGCTACCTAACAAGGGTGGCGACAAACTTACCTTGGTGATAGTTGGTCTATGTTTCCTGGTGACTTGAGTGCAGACATCAGCCGAGAAGGAGAATTTCCCGTAGCAGCAGGTGGGTATGCAGATATTTACCAAGGTACACTCCGTGTACCCCCGATAGCAATTAAAGTACATACACATTTTTTCGTCCCGTACGATGGCTAAAGAATTCCTTAGGTCGCACTAAAAGTTATTAAGGTGTACTCCGCCGAAGACAACCATCTCCAGAAAGCAAAAGTGCATACGGAATTAGTCTGCCACATTACATCGCATCTAACATCGGAAATCTCTAGAGACTGCGACGTGAGATCAAAGTGTGGATGAAACTCAATCATACCAACGTTCTATCACTGTTCGGAACAGCCTCGGGATTCGGACCGTTTCCTGCAATGGTGTGCCCGTGGTTAGAAAACGGCACACTGACATCATATTTAGAACGTTGTGGCGCCGACCTGGAAATACACCAAATTCTCGCTCTGGTATGCGCGATTGCGGCCAATGTACTAAAAACCATTGATTTAAATTGCTGTTTTTCTTGCTATGTAGATTCACGATGTTGCTTCCGGCTTGCGGTACCGTGAGTACCTCATCCCAATCTATCCATGACTAACCTGAAACATACCCCTTGAAAGTGCATTCACAATCTATTGTACATGGTGATTTATCAGGCGTGCGTAGCATTTCCCATGTTCCTAATCAAAACACAGCCTGACATGTTGGTCATGCAGTCGAATGTGCTCGTTTGCACAAATGGAGGGGCTTGTATAGCCGACTTTGGACTCTCGACAGTACTGGATGAGATAGGATCGACATTTGCCACCACCACCGGAAAACCGAGAGGGACATTACGATGGGCAGCTCCCGAGCTACTTGACCTTGTGGACAATGAAGATTTGAAGACTCGGCATAGCGGACCAACGATACAAAGCGATATATACTCCTTCGGTGGCATCATGCTTCAGGTTTGTGGCATTACCAATATTGCAGCCCTTTCACAAACTAACAACACATGTGATACTGAGCAGACTCTGTCTGGCAAAGTCCCGTATCATTACTATTCCCGCGACGTGCAGATCATCGCTGCGATCTTTAGAGGGGAAACACCTACGCGACCAGATAATCTGCGTGTGACGGACTGTCGGTGGGAGTTCATTCAACGGTGCTGGTCTCCTTTCAGGAATGTTGTTCAGCGGCCTTCCAGCGAGGAGATCGTCGCTTTCTCTGTGGACGATCTTAAAGAGAATTCTTTGTGAACAACCTAGGCGGCAATTAAGACAATTTGGGACAGGGTTCCAAACCAAGTTGCCAGCTTGTATATCATGACCTTGGTGTCTGGGTTCCTTCTCACCGAGGCGTTGCCTAATAACCATGTCACGGATGTGATCTGATTGTTAAGATGACGAAATGTATTTTGGGTTCACTGTGTTACTGCGAGTGGGACAATCAAATACGTCGTAGTGGGTTGGCGTCGCTGTCCATTGCCTTGCTTCGTTGTCCGAATAGACAAGAGATTATAACTTGTCACTCCGACTTCGATGGGCCAATGAGTGGGAGCGGGGCGAGGCAGGAGTATCACCGTCGGCATCAGGGACCGACTTGGTTTCGCGACAACCGGCGAGCTCGATGCGCCGTGTGCGGTCCCTCCCGCGCCTCCTGCGCTACCTTCAAGCTCGCTCCAGCCGTCCTCTTGACACCGACGATGTAGAGCAACGAGTTCTCCGGTCCCCATGATGCAAATGCAAGGCAAGTCCACCAACCAGACCAATGCGGCTCATCAAACATTTCCCCTTGTATCATTCCTCTGTTCTTACAACTCGCCTGATCGAGCTTTGTGCATTCTCGCATCAAATCGATAAGTGGGTATTTATCGATACTCCGAGTCCCGATCCAGGAGGAGGAGTTGATAAGTGCTGAAGATATTTATAGATTTATAGACGTTGTAATGCGCAGTTCTAGAGCGAAAGTGGAACGGGGGTCAGCGTGGCTTGACAGGGGTTGACTCGTATTCCAGTGAATTGGTTAATTCGCCATGCCGTCGGGGTCAGGGGACTCCCTACCATCAACCGCAAAGCTTGCACCTGCCCCAATTAGCGACCAATCGCCAATGCCCGAGCATGTCAATCCTCGACAGGGTGGGTGGGTCCTGCCAGACCAGCAAATCCATGATTTTACCACAGTCACGGAGCTACAGTGGGTATAGTACTGTACATTACTGTGCAGTCACTTTTGGGTTCGTGCAATGCCAATGCGGTATTTCAAAGGGCAAACCAGTGACGTCTGGGCCTTCTCCTGATTTTGCATCTACCACCTCCACCAATGATCTGCACCTCGTGTGCGAGTTGTGAGTTATTCCGAGTGACCTGGCTGTTGCCGAGAACAATGCAACCTTCCATAGCCAGTGAAGTCCATACAAGTTGATTTGCTTTCCGCCACTTTATCTGTATACTTCAATCGACCTCAGCTTCTCGTTGGCGGCCTAGTTTCACCCTCGTCCATCGATTCACTTTGTTGAGTATAACACGATGCACTTCGGTGTTGCACTCTTCGTAGCTACCATAGCCGCTACTGTCATCTCAGCATGTCTACCCCGTGAGTATAGGCAAAGTAACAGACCATGTTTCACCCACTGCCTGGTGGCTGATCGTCACCCATTCGTTCTGTGCCGTCTTGCTGAGAGGGCATCACACATCCAATTCGTTCGCAGCTGCTCATTCAACCAATATTACCGCTCGTCAGGGAGACCGTAAGCTATGCTAACTGACTGTAGCCGAAGGACCCTCCACTGGATGGTAGCGTGCCAACGAGTGCTACGCCAATGGCGACGTTGTGGATCGGCGACGGTGTCACGTTCCGTGTTCCGTTGTCCAAATATGACTGTGTCACGTGCGGCGGCGCTTGCCGATGGACGTATTTGGCGTGTTAAAGTGATCAAGGCGACGTCTGTGAGCCTCGTTGTCCTCCCCTCATCCTATCGCTCCGTAATCACACAATTCAGCGTTCAAGATCGCATCTATCCAATCTCTCTCACAGCTTCTCCACACGGCACATCATCTTCACGTTCCTCGTCGCGCCCTCAGGGTAGCTTGATATATCTTGTGAGTACGACTCGGTGCTTTACCGCAGACGGGTGTTAATCTACCCCGAACTCGCACAGAATGGCTGCAGGAAAGTCGCAGAAGGCTAAACTACCTACAGTTGCTCTTGCTTCCACCCCGAACTTCCGCTCCCAGGCACCTGCGGCCCCCGTGCAGCCAGCGCCGCCTGCTGCCAATGAGAAGAAGCACAAAAAGAAGAAGGGAAAGGGAAAGGAACTTCAGAGTATACCACAGGACGGTGATGTTTACGATGAATTGCCGAGCCTCAACGCCCCCACAAGTGGCCTCTCGCCCCAGCTCGAGTCTGTACATATCACCACCACTGGATACGTCGCGACATCTACCACTGCGCTCACTCGTCCTGGTGCCGGAGCAACAACTCAGCTGCACGGAGAAATCCTGGCTACTCCAAACGACGTGCATTGGCGCAACATCGAGGTGCAATCGAATGCTCGAACTGGAACGAAAGCGACGCAACCCAGCTCTCAACCTCCGCTGCCCAAGTCGAACGGAGCCAACGGTCCAACGTTAGCAGACGATGAATATTGGTCTTCTTTTCCGCCTCACATCAAGAATTTCGTGAGTGCGATTGCACCTTGTTGCGCACCATTTTCTGATCAGAGTTTCCAAGGCGCAAACGATGTATAATATTGCCCAGCAGATGGTACAGTCAGATACGTACCTCAAGAACGGTACTGCGACCGCGACTGCGACGATGGCCACGAAGGGCATTCCGGCGTATCCTCCAGGCGCATACCCACCGCTGCCTTTTGATCCATCCATATTTTCTGATCCCGCCTTCACACTATCCGTGGAGCAAGCTGCAGCTGCAGCACTAGGTGCAGTACCTCCCGCACCTGGTCAGCCTCCTCGCGGGCCTTTGCCCCAGACCAATGTCGTCCTTCTCAATGAACTTGAAGGTGGGGAGCACGAGTTTGCGGAGGACGACTACTACAGCGAAGATGAGGTGGACGGCAACTTTGAAGACGAAGACCTTGAAGACGAATTTGACTTGCAGCCTCACCCGGCCAGGCCACCGACTGGTTCACATCCTTCAAATCCTGATGCAGTCGCCCATGTTGTTCTGAGTTACGGAGAGACACCTGTCCGATCTCCAACAGCAACAACAACGACAGGATCGCAGAAGGCCACTGAGGTTAGCACTAAGACTACCACTACTACACGTCCCCCTGAGCCAGTTGTGGCCGCTGAGACCGCTAAGCGAAACAAGCAGAAAAAGAGGAAAGACAGTGCTAAGAATCAGGCCGAAGCCCCGGTGGCTGCTTCCGTGCCGAATTCGGCACCACCGCCTGACATGTGCTCGGCAAACTCGGCACCGGAGTCATCGCCGGAAAAGGGTAGAGGACGTCCCACGACAACGGTGGATTTGACAAAGCGTCCTCCTCTCACCGCCAACGCCATGCCTGCAGCTCGAGCAGCGACAAAAGAAAACATTTCCGCAAACCCCCCACCAAGCTCCCGGGCCCAAGGAAAACAGCCAATGTCGTATGCGCCGACAGCAGCAGCAACAGCCACCACCAATCCCGCCACCGCAGCGGTTCCGGGTAACGGCCAGCAGCCTGCAAGGACTGCACGAGCTGCATCAAAGGCTCCGGCAACAGCCCATTCATATTCACATAACCACGTACACCACCATCCATCGCCACCATCGTCCAATGGATCTGTGCCTCACAAATCTCGTCCACCAGCCGGTTCGGGCTCTGCCAAAGGCTCCCAAAATAACAGCAAGATCTGGAGCACGAGCACGACGGAAGAACGCGAACGGATCAAGGAGTTTTGGCTCGGTCTTGGGGAGGATGAGCGTCGCAATTTGGTCAAGATCGAGAAGGACACCGTTTTAAAGAAGATGAAAGAACAACAGAAGCATAGCTGTAGCTGTGCTGTCTGTGGGCGGAAGCGGTTGGTACCCTTTTCATGTCTCTTGATGGCTGAAAGACCGATCGGCTGACGTTTTATCTCTTTTGCTCTTTGCCCTCCTTTCGCCGGTCGGATTCGGAAAAAATTCTGCATCCGCACTCCTCTTATCCCCATGGTCGTGCGATCAATCTACTTTTCAGACATGCGATCGAAGAAGAACTTGAGGTACTGTACGATGCTTATTACGAGGAGCTAGAACAGTACGCGAACTATCAGCAGCGCTATGTCAATTCCGGCGGCACCATACCACCACCACCTGGACCTGGGCCTTTTCCGGGCAGCGTCGAACTTGATAAGAACGGTGCCGTCATTGGTCATCCTCATACTAAACATACACATCATCCTCCACGGACAAACAGAACACCCGCTCTCACTAATGGCCGAAAACCTCATAAACATGAGAGTGAGTTTGACGATGACGAGGGGGACGAGGACGATTATGAAGATGAGGAGGACTACGACGAGGATGAGGAGGAAGAG
>JBBPJN010000346.1:0-16148 GCA_038088755.1 Boletus aff. separans
GACATTGTTGTATCCCCATCGGAGGTCAAGAGTAGTAAAAAGATCAGCTCCTTTGAGCCAATCAATAAGCATGGGAATTAAAGGAAGGGGGTAGGCATTTTTAATGGTGCCCTCATTTAAATATCGATAGTCCATGACAAGATGCTTCTTGCCATCCTTTTTAGGAATAAAGAATACAGGGGCCGTTTGAGGTGATTTGGAAGGTCGGATATATTCTTTTCCCAATTCTTTCTCGATGAATTGTCGGACCTCGTCCATTTCTGAATCCGATAAGGGGATTACTCGACCCTTTTTTGGAATGAAACTTTCTTTGAGGTCTATCGCATGATCCCATGGCTTTCGCTCGGGCATGCGCTCGGATTCCTTTTCCGAGAAAACATCAAGAAACTCATGGTACTGGGGAGGTACCTTGTCCTCTAACCCCACCTCGATTGTTCTACAACGAGGTTGTGTACTAGGCCCTGCCTTAGTGCAATCTTCTAACACAGCGCAATATGAAGTACATCTAGTGAATGAAACAGTTTTTCTAACCCAATCAATGTCGGGGTTATGGCGTGCCAGCCAATCGTAACCAATAATTAAAGAATGAGTACCTAATACTGAAACAAGTGCTTCGATGTACTCCGAATGTCCGTTTATAGAAATGAGAAGGTGAACTTTATTTTTTATTTCGCCTATAGCTCCGTTAGAGCCGTCAGCGTTTTTTACTAAAATAGATTTAGCCAAAGGAATTAGATCTAGTCTGTTGTTTTTACAGAAAGTAGAATCAATAAAGGTATTTGATGCTCCAGAGTCCAAGAGCACCTTAAGCATTGTGGAACGCCAAGTGGCACTTCTCTTGAACGTGACTCTCATGTGAAGCGACATTTCGCCGCCCAATTGGAGAGTACTCTCGAGCAATTTTTGAGGGGGTTTTTCTTTGCAATAACTTATAGGGATCTTACGTACAAGGGAATTAAGCACGCTTTGTTTTAATTCCGGCACCGCGCTCTGAGAGTCGCCCTTTTCGGAATGCAAATATATATTACGTAGAACAAAAGACAAATCGAAAACAGGAAAGTCACTATCTTTACATAATACATCTGAATCGAGTAAGGAAATATTGTTCGAAGGCTCTAGTCCATGACCACAATTGCCCCTTTCAACTGTGATCGAATCTAATTTAAAGAGCCGCCTGCCTTCTGCCGGCTCTCAACCTGAATCCTGTCTCGCCAGTACGCTTCGGCCTCCTCCGTCATATAGTCCTGTCGAAAGGACGAATTTGGGGGTGTCGGGAGGGGGCGGGCCGATCTGGCAGAGACCCGTTGTTGCCTTGGTGCCGTTATCTGCGGCTGAGAAAGGGAATAGAATGCGTCGCTTTGTTCGTGAGAACGGGCATGCGCGCCACCGTCGGAAAAACCTTGTTGCTCCTGGGAGAGCATGTTTACGTATACCCCTTGGTAGGGGTCCCAGACTTGAGTGACCCGGGCTTTAGGCCGCTGGGCGGGGGAATACCCATTGGTTGGGCAGTCACTTCGCCGGTGCCCCGGCTTGCCACAACCGTAGCACGAACCGGTAAAAGTTCGGCTGGCTTGTTGGACCGAAAGGTCCATGGGGGCTCCACGCCCAGGTTGTGTGCCTGTAGCCGTAAAGCGGGGGTAGTGATTGGCGGGGGGAGGGCGATACTGCGGAGGCGGGTACCAGGGCCGCCGAGAAGGGGGAGCGGAGCTTGAAGAGGCTACCGGCTGGTTAGAGCGAGGGTTCCCCCGTTCAACCCGGATTTTCTCCAGGTTGCGCCCTACGGATCTTAGGGCTTTTACGAGGTCCTCATACTCGTCACAGACGGTATGAAGGGAGGCGTGGTAGTAGATGTTGTAATTTACTCCTTGGGTGAGAAGGTGGTGAGCCTCCTCGAACACTACGTCGGCCTCCTTGCATAGTTCTTCAAATTTTTGCAGGAACTCGTCGATGTTCATCGAGCCCTGTTTCAGAACTTGCAGCTCCTTGTAAGCATCATGGGCCAGCTGCTCAACCCTGAAATGCTCCTTGAGGGCCTTCTCTAATGCCTCGAAACTTGGCCAGGCATCGACCCCCTTCTTCATATCCCCAATGGGCTTGCCATCTCGGCCCAATTCGGGATCTTCTTCCGCCGCGGAGTAATCCTCCAGACAATGGCGGGCGTAAGGCGCCGCCTTGTCTATGAGACGAGAGTATACAGCTACAGATTGTACCTTGTTATCGGCCCATTTCTGGACCTTACACCAAACTGACAGCTTAATCCACCAATCTCGAAACTTCTTCCGGTCACCGTCCCAGGTACCGGGGTCCGCAATCTTTTTGACCAAGTCCTTGGTCTTGTTGTCCTTGAAGTTCTCCAGGACATCGGAGAGTTGGGTAATAGCGGCGGCCAACACCGCCGAAACTTGGGAGTCGGGTTCTGACATCCTTACTGCGCGCTATCTTCCAAGTGCGCTCTGGGGATGCGACAAACACGCGACCGTAGAAAGTATTTGCGTGATCGAAGGTAATATCGGCGACGTAGCCGTGTAACGTAATGTCTTGTAGTAGGAATGTGGTACTGGTTTGTAGCAACGTTGCACATGCGCAACTCAGATTCTACCTCCCCTGTTACCAGAGGGACTACTAACGAAATAGGCTCAGCCCCCAAGATATGGCGGTCTCGGGGTCGCCCTTCGCAAACCAAGCACGACCTTGGCGCGGACTACGTCTGCACAATGGCAGGGATACGAATAGATAAACTACTGCGATCACAAGTCAGCCCTTCTCAGGGGCTCCCCTAAAGGCGTCGGGGGTAACAGAAAATGAAATCTTCGGCAAACGCCGGATGTCCCCTTAACCCTGGGTCGCGGGTCTTTTACACAACGAGGAGAGAGAAACAGAGGTGCGAGAAAGGTACTCCCTTTCTGATATCAAAATGCCAACCAGAGTCACAGTATCCGGGCCGTGTATACAGTCGTTTCCAAGTGTTATGGGGCCGTCTATACAACGGACACCCAAGGCTTCGCACTCAGTCCCTGACTTGCTTTGAGTTCCTCACGAAGGAACAACCGCGGGACTCACGGGCCGGATTAAACCAGTCTACCGTTTCGTCAAGACCGCTATGAGACGCTCCTTAATCTCCCTCCCGTAGGACGTGTAGAGACAAGTGGAAACGACTGAGGACTTCAGCCGTTTACACTAGCCTTTTATATTATTAGAGTCTGCGCACAGACCAAGGTACGCTACTGATAAGGTGGGAAGTATCTTAACTAAATACGGATATGTGATAACGGAGATTAAAATAAGAAGCACACGGGGATCAAAAAGAAGGGAAGAGAAGTCCACGGCGATCAACTGTCGCACGGAGATGAAAGTGGGAAATAGAAGGCGACGGAGATTACCGTGGGAATAGATAAGGGGGTTAATGCGGGTCTGTGGCGAGGGTCTAGCCCTGTCACATGTTGGTTCCCGCGATCACGTGCACTGGTCACGTGACCGTTTGAAGACGAAGTTGAAGTTTGAAATGAGTGTAGGTTAAGGAAAGTGTAATGAGTGTAGGGTGCTTTAGTGGTGTGTCCGTAACACTTGTTATCCTTGAAATCCTCAAGGACCGACGAAAGTTGCACAATTGCTGCGGCCAAAATGGCCAAGGTCGAAGTGTCTGGCTTAGGCATCCTTACTGCTCACTATCTTCCAAGTGGGCTCTGGGAACGCGACAGACAAAGGACTGTAAACGATAACGACGGGATCACAGGTAGTGCCTGTGACAAAGAAGAGATACGTAGTGTACGTGCGAAGGTAGTTTGTACTTGTTTGTAATTACGCTGCACATGCACAGCTCAGGTTTTACCTCCCGTATCACTACGGGAACTACTAATTGATATAAGCTCAGCCATAAGGGTATGGCGGCCCCTACGTCGCTCTTCGCAAATCAGGCATGACCCTGATGTGGACTACTTCTCCACAATGGGAGGGACGAGAATAGATAAACTACGGCGATCACAAGTCAGCCCTTCTCAGGGGCTCCCCTAAAGGCATCGGGGGTAAAAGAAGCAAAATCATCGGCAATGGCTGGAACGCCCCTTAACCCTGGGTCGCGGGTCTTTTTTGTTACGACAGGCCTGGGTAAGGTCAGTCGTAGACTTGGAGAAGGCTTACGAAGGGTTTTTAAGGTCTCTGAGTAAGCGTGTCCTCTAAGGCGACACGAAGTCCTATAGAGCGAAGTCGTTGGAGTGTGTTCAACGACGAAGAGTTCAAGGGTTCGGCTTGGTTGGTCGGAAGCCAACAAAGTGGAGGTTTCAAGGATTAGAGGTTCAGAGAGTCGATCTAGTGTCAACGAGCTAGGTCTTGGAAAGCGCGGATAGATGATGTATTCCAAGTAAGTCTAAGCTAAGGATACATCGAGGTATTCAGTGAGTTTAAATAAGAAGAGAGGTATTTAGGGTAGGTCTCTAGGTGACCATTGAGGGCAGGCATAGAACATCGAAGAACAAGATAGAAGGAATTGCTGATGAAGCAAGTGAGATAAGCAAAGGGAAATACATGTGAGGAATGAGTCAGCAAAGGCAAAAGAAAAAGTAGTCCGTAGCGAGGTTTGAACGCGAGAGGAAGTATAGTAAACGAAGACATAAGGGCAAGTTATAACATTTTTCGCAGAGAGAGAAACAGCTATCGAGAAAGGATACTCCCCTTTGATCACCAAAATGCCAACAGTAAAGGAACTCGCTTTGCCCTGTGATCTGGGCCATGTATACCAGTCGTTTCCAAGTGTTAAGGGCTGGCTATACACCAGACACCTTGGCTTCGCACTTAGATCAGACCTTTGCTTTAACGAGGTCATGAACCTCTAGGTCTAGAGCCATGGGCCGGATTGAACCAGTCTACTGAGTACTCAATAGAGTGAGACGCTCCTTAATCACCCCTCGTATGAGCGTAAGTGACAAGTGGAAACAACTGAGGACTTCAGCCGTTTACACTAGCCTTTTATATTACAAGAGCCTGCACACAGACCAAGGTACACTATGATAAGGTGTGTGAACGTATTAAGCTAAATATGGTGGTATGATAACGGAGATTAAAAAAGAAGCCCACGGCGATCAACTGTCAGACGGAAATGAAGGTGAGAGATATAGAAGTGATGGAGATTACCGTGGGAATAGATAAGGGAAATAATGCGGGTCTGTGGTGAGGGTCTAGCCCTGTCACATGTTGGTTCCCGTGATCATGTGCACAGGTCACGTGACCATTGAAAGACGAAGTTGAAGTTTAAAATGAATGTACTATAGTGAAGTGAAAAGAGTGTACATATGGTGCTTTGGTTGTATGTCCGTAACAAAAGCGACTCATCTGGAATACGAGTCCTAGAGGGGGGGTAGTATTACAGACACCACTAAAGCCTACGTATTCTTTACCTACATTCACTTCGGACTTTTTTCCTTTTCACCGTCACGTGACTTGCACATGACCACAGGAATAACATGTGATAGGGCTAGAACCTGGACATGGGCCCACATTATGTCCCTTATCTATTCCCATGGTAATCTCTGTGTACTTCTTTATCCCATATTTATTTCCACCTATGGACTTCTATTCTTTTTGATTGCCGTCTACTTTACTCACATGCTGTCATACTTAATATGTATCATAGTTCCCAGGTTATCTCTACCGTACCTTGGTCTGTGCACAGGCCTTTATAATATATAAGGCAAGTGGTTTGAGCTGAGTTCCTCAGTCGAATCCACTTGTCACTACATGGCTATTTAGTGGGTGTTACAAATACACCACTAAAGCATACTCTATTTTCACTTTCATTACCTTACATTCTTTTCGGACTTCAACTTCAACTTTCAATTGTCACGTGACTTGCACATGACTGCAGGAACAACACATGATAGGGCTAGACCCTGGACATGGGCCCACATTATTTCCCTTATCTATTTCCATGGTAATCTCTGTGTACTTCCTATTTCTCACATTCATTTCTGTTCCTTGCTCTACATGGCTATTCAGCGGGAGTTAAGGATAGACTCACAACTGTTTTACTTCTGTAATCCGGCCAGTGTGTAGTGCGTACTGCAAGGCTTAGAGCCAGGTACAAAAGCTTGGGCTAGGTTGTGTGGAGTGTATAACTCCCTCAACTGAGGTCCCTAACAGCGGGTAATTAAGGAAAAGACTCAACCTCTTCTTCATTGAAGTTTGGCCAGTGTGAGTGTACGCTGTGAGGTAGCAGATATAAGTGTGAAGCTTGAGTCAGGCTTGGTTGAGTGTATAGCTCTCCTTGCTTGGATTCCTAACAAGATATATACCAGAGCATATGTCCAATCGAGCACCATGGCTGAAGTAAGCGGGATACTGATACCTGATGGCATGATATATATAAGACCTTCATCATAATCATTCTTATACTTGTTTGTGAGCTTGATATACCATCAAGTGAGATGTGAGTCTAGATTTGAAGCCAGTCTGAGTGACAGGCCTGTCTGTTGAAATTATCTTAGAAATCCATCAAACCATGGTGAAAAGATGTAATACTTGTCATTATCTGACCCAGATGATTCATCATCTCCAGATTGGCCATGTACTTGATGCAACAAGAGTTTCTCAATGTGCTTCATATCAATGGTGATCTTTGTTGCCACACCAGAGTCACCAACACCATCATGGATCTTTTGTACCATTTTCTTGTAGTCTGACATGTTGTCAACATCCATTGCTTCAGCATGCTGGCTAAAAATTTTGTGAGGGTCAGCAACAACACTGAATCATGAATTCATACTTTTTTATCTTCAACATTGTAAACTTGAATGGAAAGGAAGCATTGCTTGTGAAAGACTTTGTATTGGATTTGACTATGCTTCACCAAAATACTTTCCAGAAAGTTGATGTAGTTTTCTTCACCAAGTGGGAAAACTAACTCCTTGGTCTTGACAGACTTCTCTTGTCACTTTGCAGCAGTGGTCTTGCCCTTGGATAACTTTTTGAGGACAGAGTATACTGTATGGTAAGGGTAACTGTAAAGGCATAATCCCTTGGTTTGTTGGACATGGTAGGTTGGTCAGACATGGTAGGTAATACAAGCTATCAAAACCACACAGCCACACCCAGGGTCTTTCACAACAGTCTTCAAGGCATGACTTTCTAAATTTTGTTTTCCCCAGACTTTTGCAAACCACTGTAATGCTGGTGACAGCTCTTTGCCAGTCTCAAGCCATATTAAGAGTGTGTATAGCAATTTGCACCACACTTAGTTAGGCTTAGTAACTGGGCAACCCAGGTGCACTTGCCTGTGTGAGGATGAGGATGTGATGGTGTCATGCATGTACACGTGACACGTTCCATGTTGATCATTCGTTTGATCGGAACTCGAAAGATGCAGGTGTGTCATAACTGAACCGGAGCTTGAATACATGACACATTTGTCACACGCACACATCATTTCGTTTTGAAACTTGAGGTTCGCTTAACTTATGTTTGGTAACTTCCACAAGTGACTCGTCGAGGTACAGGGACTCCAGCTCCGCTTCTTTGGCTCAGGGTGTCCTCCTGTCACTCAAACCGTACACAGCATCGTCTCTGACAGGCCAATAAATATTTTTTATTTTTTATTCTGTCACGCAAAAGTTACTCATACGCAGCAACAAGAACATTCAGAATCCCGGCTACATTGGGGCCACCGTAACGTGATTCTCGTTCCTCCATAAAGGCACGGTGACTTGGTCGCTCCCATAAAAAGCTGTGTGCACCAAGGGCCACTCCCTGCTCAGCCACCCCGTAACTTGTAGTTAAATGGCCTCGTTGCAGCAGGTCGTCGAGCAGCTGGCATTGCTCGCCGCCAAGGGCACGAACGACACCGATGGTCCCGATGCGACGTCTACGACACCTGCCCCGCCCGGGCCAATCCAGCTCGTGACATTTATGTTCAGGATGCTCTTCTCCGCCTCTGCCTTGCGCGATTGGGCCGTCCTCTTGGTCATCGGAAGCCTCTTTGAGATGGCGCGCAGGTTGCTTTCTTCCCTATGGTATGCGTTGATCAATGCATTCTTCGTCACTGCCGTCTTTGTAGAAGAAGATGCCAGCTTCCGTACGGCACTTGGTTCTAATCACTCAATCAACACTTGTTGACTATTCTCTGACAGAATGGATCATGTATTGGTTGTCCAAGCAGCCTTCTTGGAGTGCGTCGCGTCATCCAAGATGTAGACCGTTCAGTGCTGATTTGGAAATCTCGCAGAAGGAGCGCGGAACGTCCAAATTAGCAGTTTCTATTTTGACCTTCACCTCTATGGAGTGCAGATCGACTCTACCGAGGACTTGGCTGCACACACGGGGAGCGTGGTTTACCTTCCATTGGTGTCGGAATCATACACCCTTTGGCATAAATATCGTTGGATAGGGATCACACGTTCTGCCCAACCTTTTCGTGACAGTTGGTCTACTAGAGAAACGCTCACGATGAAGTAGGTTCATTATGCCGATGTGGGTCCACACATTGCTCACCCGTCCCACAGTATCATGACCCGCGATCGTCGAATCCTTGCAGAGATCCTCCAGGACGCCAAGAACGTGTACATCGAGGCTCATAAGGACAAGATAACTGTCTTTGTTTCGGATAGGTATAACAGGTACACAATCAAATCAATGCTCGGATATTCCTAATAACCACATTTCGTTGGCAGCCGTGACAGCTGGAGGGGACTTGCTACGCGTCCCAAGCGGCCCCTGAGCTCCATTATCCTAGACCCTGGCATCACGGAACTTCTTGTCGAGGACGTCCAAGATTTCCTTAATAGCAAGGATTGGTACGCTGAGCGAGGCATTCCCTTTCGGCGCGGGTATCTTCTTGTTTGTGTCATCCCTTTACTTTGTGGTTGGATGCTCATTCTGCTTCTAGTATGGCGCCCCTGGATGTGGAAAGACATCCCTCATCCACAGCATCGCAGGAGAGCTTGGTTTGGACGTGTACATCGTCTCACTCTCCCGCTCCGGGCTGGACGACACAAGTCTCTCCGAGCTCATCTCAGCCCTCCCTGAAAGATGCGTTGCACTCATGGAAGACATCGACGCTGCATTCCACCACGGTCTCAGCCGCGAAACCCCATATACACCATCTACCCAAACGTCCGACGACCCCGAGCCACATGACGACGTGCAACGCACCGGTCCCCCCGTACCTAGTGGCAATCGCGTGTCTCTGAGCGGTCTCCTGAATGCGCTGGATGGTATCGGTGCGCAGGAGGGCCGAGTGCTGTTCGCGACGACGAACAAGTATAGCTCGCTTGATCCGGCGCTCTGTCGCCCCGGTCGGATGGACTTGCACATCGAATTTAAGCTGGCAAGTCGATTCCAGGCGGAGGAGCTGTTCAAGCGGTTTTATGCCCCTTCGCCCTCTGCCTCTGCGCGTGGGACGGAGAGCAAGCACACGACGGCGTCGTCGGGAAAGCGCGAAAACGGGCGAATTGATGTAAGCGAGGAATCCCTCATTGATCTGTCTGAGTCGCAGACCCCTCCCCTCCCGTCCTCCTCGTCGCCGTCATCGTCACCATCATTCCTGTCCTCGCGCTCATCCCCGCCCTCGTCACCCCCTCACCCTTCACTGTCTATCACTGAAAAGCGCGATGAGAGTGCAAGCGAGCCTCTAGCATCAGGACCAAGCTACATCGGAGTCGTGCACCGCGGACGCGCGCCGATGCTCTCGCGCGGCAAAATTAATGCGCTCGCTGCCCAGTTTGCGCTCGCCGTACCTGAGCGGCAGTTCTCGATGGCGAGCATTCAGGGCTTTTTGATGATGCACAAGACACGGCCGTTTGAGGCTGTGGCGGATATCGAGGCGTGGGTCGAGAAGGAGCTGGCGAAGCGGCGAGAGGCGGAGAAGGGGGAGAAGGAGAAGGAATAGAAGGAGAGTGGGGTTAGGATACGCCATCTGGAGTTTTACCGTCTTTTTCGGCTGAGTTGGCCGCGTGGGAATTTTCGCCTCAAATCCACTTGCAAACTTCGCTCGACCATTGCACGCCAACTACCGCACGGAATTCAGAAAAAAGATGAGCATTGGGCTCCGACAATCATGTAGAATATGATCTGTGAAGTCCGCACAAAAATATGAATTTTGCGGAACCTGCAGTGGGGTGAACATCTTTGGATCAGTGAGACATGAAATCAATGTACTGTATATTGGTGTGGAAATGGACAATGAATACTCAAATTATGAAGCAGGAGTGGCTCTGATTGCCTCTGATGCCAACTTCTGTAAATCCTGCTTTGCATACTGTATCATAAGGAGAGTGGTACCATGGGGAATATTGAGCATATCCTGAAGCTCACTTTCTGATATAAATTCACCAGACAGTTGTGAAAGGTGAAGGAAACCTTCCTGTTCAAAAATGGGACCAAACCAAGTAAAATAAATCTTGTCTTTGCCCCACTCCTTGTGATCATCAAGTAATGTGAGCCATGCAGACATGCTGGGTATTCTAGCAAGTGGTATGTTGTCAATCAATATAAGTCATTGTGGTAGAGAAAGTGGGAAATGTAGAGCTGCTGGAATCAGGTTTGGATAAAAAATAAACTGCCACAGGTGGTGCTGGCATGTCAACATTGCCAGGCTGAGTGATTGACATATGTAGGTATCCATTCCCTCCTTGAATCCCTAAATAACCTAGCAGACCTGGCCCTTGAAGTGCATCTCCCTATGATGATGGTAAGATGATGACCTAAGATGTTAGGGACTCGAGAGAGGGAGCTATACACTCCACAGACTCTATCCCAAGCTGTCACACTGGACTCTAACTAACTTGCAGTGGGCACTAACCACTGGCCAGATTCAATAAAGAAAACGGTTTGAGCCTTATCCTTAACTTCCCACCAATAGGCCATGTAGAAGCAAGTGGAATTGACTGAGGACTTCAGCCGATTACACCAGCCTTATATATTATCAAAGTCTGCGCACAGACCAAGGTACCATAAGATAAGAAGGGAACAAAAGTACATATTAGGGTGACAGCATGAGAGTGAGGTAAACGGCGATCAAAAGGAAAGGAAGTCTAATGACGGAAATGACTGTGGGTTAAAGAAGGGCATGGTGATTACTGTGGGAACTAGATAAGGGAAATAAGGCAGGCCCATGTCCAGGGTCTAGCCCTATCATGTGTTGTTCCTGTGGTCACATGCAAGTCACATGACAGTCGAAAGTAGAAGTTTGAAGTTCGTAGTGAGTGTATTGTAATGACAGTGAAAATAGAGTACACTTTAGTGGTGTATTCATAACATAAGGAGGGGGTGGTGGTGGATAGGGATATCTCCTAGGAGGAGTGAACATAGGAAGTGAATGATGATTCAATCCAGCAACCATAGAATTTGGCTGAGTTTGAATATGAGATGAAGATACAACATTGGGGGCTTGTCCTCAACTATTTCAATGCCATTTATCTATGAATAGTCAGATATACAATCTCATGAGCCCAGAATGATATTTGACTATGAGTCAACATCAAATAGATTTCATTTGGCCCTGGGTGATAGTAAACAGGCAAGTCAACCATTTTTGAATGGACTTTGCATATATATTTCTTTTGGAGTTTGTTGACATATTTATATTTTTGAAGGAATGTCACACCTTTTTCTGCTATATTACCTTCTGATAACAATGCCTATGTGGATCCTGATATTGGAGCCATTGTAACCTAGAAGTGGAGGGATACAGTAAAACCAAGCATAACAAAAAAATCTAGCTTTCTTTTTTAGAACTGCCTTTGTCACAGTTTCTTTACCATTTTCACTCCAACCTCACCATCTCTATGAGCCAACCTCCACCAAAATCCCATCCAACAGCCATATCCTCAACATTCTGGAAATCTGCTACAACTGGTAGCACCACCTAAGTCCACCCTCTCACCTAAAACTCCTACTCTACCAACACCTATGGCCTCCCATGATTCCAAGGAACTTTGCCTTGGTATCCCCAATATGAAGTATGTCCTCTGAAAGAATATAAGGTTCAATGAACAAAAGAGAATATGATCTGGATCTTGATGTCAAGGCACTAGTTTTGATTGTATCTGGAAAACCAGTTAATGTTATGAACACCACTAAAGCCCTAACTTATTTATGCTTTCTTTACCTTTGGATTTTGTTACAGACACCACTAAAGCACCTACACTTTCTCTTACCTTACTATTATGGACCTCGAGAGAGGGAGCTATACACTCCACAATCCCTAGCCAATACTGTTGCACTGGATTCAAACTAACTCATAGTGGGCACTAACCACTGGCCGGATTCAATGAAAAAAACGGTTGAACCTTATCCTTAATCTCCCACCAATAGGCCATGTAGAGACAAGTGGAATTGACTGAGGACTTCAGCTGATTACACCAGCCTTTTATATTATCAAAGTCTGTGCACAGACCAAAGTACTGTAAGATAAGGAGGGAATTGAAATACATATTAGGATGACAGCGTGAGAGTAAAGTAAGCAGTGATCAAAAGGAAGAGAAGTCTAATGATGGAAATGACTGTGGAAGGACAAATGGGCAGATAGGGAGCATGCAGCTAGACGAACAGTCTCAGTCGCGTGCAGTAAATGGACTGCTGATTAGTAGATACCTAGACGAACAGTCTATATACAGTATAAGTATTAATTGTGCATAATCAAGAAGAAAAAGGGGGGAGCTCACCTCAGTCGCATGCAGTAAACGGACTGAGGTAGCAGTTATCACAAAGAGGACTATATACTACTGGCTATATGTACTTGGATGTAAAAGGAAATATGTAGAATGTAGGGTCTATATTCCAAAGCATAAGGTATGTAGGTACAAGAATGCAGAAGTGTGTCGTATGAAGAATGTAACATATATATACAGGTATGAAGAATGGTAGTGTCAGGGTTGACGAGGGCTGCACACACACTTGCTGGTTTTGATAGTTATTACAGTATGTGCTTATATGTTCAGAATTATAAATTTATATACTATATATAGCTTCATAATTCAATCAGTTGTAGCAAGACATTAACTTGATATATATATTTATATATGTGACTATCACAAGTGATGGTGGTAGTGCAAGTGCCGATGGATGACTGAAACAATCCTAGAAAATTAGTCAATAGCTCCAGGTTACCACTAAGGTAATATTGACTATCTTGATCAGATGAGTTACAAATAAGCTTGTGAAGCTGCTATTTGTTCTAGAGGAATATCCAAAGAATTAGACTAGAGTTGTTAGGCTAAGCTTTGGAGGTTTATATAGTCCAAGGGTCCATGCACAGACCAAGTATATACCTGTATATAGTAATTTATATGTTGGTAAGTATAAGAAATAATGGCCATAGATAAATAAGATAACCCTATATCCTGAGGATAAAAGTTAATATTGCCATAGGATAGAGATAAGAGGTTCTGTATATAAAATATGAAATCAAATAAAAAGCATGATGGTAATTAAAAGAGGCTGTGACATAGCCATAGCAGAAATAAATAACATAAGAATATGGCAGCATAGCTGTTATGGACACACCACTAAAGCTCTATTTCCTTACCTACATTCATTTCGGACTTCATGAGAACTTTTACTTTCGGTCATCACGTGACCCTACATGTGTTAGGGGCCGTCTATACAACGGACACCCTGGCTTCGCACTTAGTCCCGGATTGGAATTTTATTTCCGCACGACAGAAAAACAGAGGGAGCTACGGGCCTGACTGAACAGGTCTACCGATACTCAAGACCTCGTGAATCGCTCCTTAATCACCCGCTAATAAGCCGTATAGTGACAAGTGGAAACGACTGAGGACTTCAGCCGTTTACACCAGCCTTTTATATTACAGACGTCTGCACACAGACCAAGGTACACTATGATAAGGTATGAACTACTATAACTAAATAGGGATAGATGATAACGGAGATTAAGTGAGAAGTACGCAGGGATCAAAAGGAAGGGAAGAGAAGCCCATGGCGATCAACTATCAGACGGAGATGAGTGTGAGAGAAATAGAAGTGACGGAGATTACCGTGGAAATAGATAAGAGGAATAATGCGGGTCTGTGGCGAGGGTCTAGCCCTGTCACATGTTTGTTCCCGCGATCACGTGCACTGGTCACGTGACCGTTGAAAGACGAAGTTGAAGTCCAAAATGAATGTAGCTAATGCAAGTGTAAAGAGTGTACATATGGTGCTTTAGTGGTGTGTCCGTAACACTACCCCCCCTCTAAGACTCGTATTCCAGACGAGTTGCTGTAAAGCGGGGTTTAATGTCGTCACCGCGTAACGTAAAGAGAGAATTAAATTAGTCCGTTGAAATACCCCTTATTTTTCGTGGGGCGGAGGGATTAAGGGAATGAAAAAGGGCAATAGCGTCCTGAGCATTAGCCAGATGCTCCACAGGTTCCCAAGTACGGTCTGTTTTGTCCCATCCTTTCCAGTGGACGAGGTACTCGAGATGCCGATTTTTCATTCGTGAGGTAACGATGTGGTCAACCTCATACTCCTCGTAACCTTCTTCGTTAACCTTGATTGCATCCGGGCGAAGAACCGGCTGATGACGTAAGGGTTCTTTATAGGATTTGACCCTGGATACGTTGATGGTGGGATGGATATTAACCGTCTTTGGTAAACAAAGTTTCACGGCGTTAGGGAGAACCGACAGTATTTCGTAGGGTCCGATCCATTTTTGGGTTAACTTTTTAGCCGTGTATGGTAGTTTGAGGTGTTCGGTCGACAACCAAACCTTATCTCCAATGGAATATTCCGGAGCATCTGACCTTCTTTTATCGGCATTCTCCTTCATCTTTTCTCTCGTTTTTTGTAGAGCCTGCTCTATATCATTATGGGCTTTAGCACAATTTTGTCCAAACTCTCCTGCCAGTGTTTTGGAGTTTCCTTCGAATCCTAGACGTGGTGCGTAGTTATGGGTTACAGCAAAGGGAGTGGTGCCGGTAGCCGAGGAGAGGGAGTTGTTATGGTGAAATTGAGCTAATTTGATCCATTCGGCCCAGGAGTCCTGTTTCTTCATTACGTAAGTTCGCAGGTAATTCTCTAGCTCCTGGTTAACCCGCTCCGTTTGACCATCGGTTTGTGGGTGGTATGCTGTAGAGATCTTTTGGTGGATGCCCAAAAGAGCGCATAGCTCGGCAGTGAATTCTGACGTGAACTGAGGTCCGCGGTCAGAGACTAACGTAGTGGGGAGTCCATGTATACACCATACGTAATCTCAGAATAATTTAGCTAAGTCCTTTGAAGAGCAGGTTTTGAAACAAGGAATGAAAATCGCTTCTTTGGAGAAGTGGTCTATTATGACACAAATAGAATCGAAATTATTAGAAAGGGGAAGTCCAGTAATGAAATCTACAGAGAGATCTTCCCAGGGCCTTTTGGGCACAGGAAGAGGAATTAACTTGCCAGCTGGTGCCTTTTGCTTACCCTTCGTGAGGGCGCACACCTGATAGTGATCTATGTAATTTTTTACGTCTTTCGTGATACCAGGCCATGTAAAGTATTTCGTTAATAAAGCTATTGTACGATGGTGGCCTGAATGTCCACCAATCGGGGAATCATGACAAATGGATAAAAGTTCATAATGTAACTCATCAGGAATGTAGACTTTTTTGTTTTTATTTATAAATATTTTTTCATCGGGGTTAAAAGTAAACTCCGGTATTTCCTTTTTTATTTTTTCTGATTGTTTTTGTATTTTATCATAGAAAGAAGAAGAAATAGAAAGCCCGTTAATGAAAACTGATTCGGGCAGTATGGTAATGTTTGTATTATAATCAGGGACAGTGTCACCATGATCCGGTCTGCGGGATAAAGCATCAGCACAGCCATTGGATGAGCTGGGTTTATACACCATAGAATAATTAAATTCCTCCAAAACTGCATGCCACCTAGCTTGGCACGACGACAGGTTTTGGGGTTTTTTCCAATACTCTAAGTTCTTGTGGTCGGTCCAGATTTCAAATCCTTTGTGACCAATTAAGTAATGGTGCCACTCTTCCAGTGTATGAATTACTGCTAATAATTCTTTATCGTAAATTGGATAATTCCGCTCTGCAGAGTTAAAGGAGTGTGAAATGAAGGCCGAGGGCCTCCACAAACTATCATCACATAATACCGACAACACGCCACCAGTGGCTATGTCGCTGGCATCTGTTTCTATCCGCATCTTTTTATCCCGATCT
>JBBPJN010000347.1:0-16145 GCA_038088755.1 Boletus aff. separans
AATGAACCATTTGAATTGCCGGTTGAATTGCCGGTTGAGACGCGAAGTCCGACGGTCGCGTTGACGTGCACCCTCTTCTCCCAACGTTGACGCAACCATGGTCTCCGTCACTGTGTCTCCGGCGGGAAGGCCCATCTCCATCGCTCGTGGGCTTCCCAGTCAATTTAACATCCCAGGGAAAGAGCTTCAGGACACGACAATAGGCGACGTCAAGATTGCCATTGCCAAAAAATTCCCTAAAGTGAGCCCGAGTCTGACCTCAGTGTTGGCCTTGCATGGCATATGTAACCTTTGAATGCCTTCTAGTTCTACTCCGCACGTCAAAAAATAACTCTCAAGGACAGCAAAATAATTCTCAATGACGAGGTTAAATTAGTCGATGCGGGGGTTGCGGACGGGGGCGAGCTGTCCGTCAAGGATCTTGGCCACCAGGTCAGCTGGAAGACAGTATTTTTGGTTGAATACGTGAGTGGACGCGTCAAGGTGGTTCCTTCTTGAATAGAAACTGACGCGACTGGAAGGCTGGCCCACTTGTGATACACCCCATATTTTACTACTTCCCCGAATACATCTGGGGTGGTCCGGTCTACCACAGCATGCTGCAACGGTTTGCCTGCATTTTCTACCTTTCTCTTCTTTACAGGCATTGATGCAGCTCACAGGTTCGTGTATGCGCTTGTCATGATCCATTTTGCAAAGCGCGAGTTCGAAACACTTTTGTGGGTCATTCGTCCATATTCACTCGCGTGAGGCTAAGATTGTTGGCCAGTATCCACCGCTTTTCTCATGACACCATGCCATTGATGAATATTTTCAAGAAGTGAGTGTTTTTCACGTCGCTCTGCAGGTCCCCGCTCATTGCCTTGAATAGTTCAGCCCATTATCACATCGGTAGCGGTAAGTGCATCTTCTATGATTCAGTCAAAATTCAGAGTTCACGGTCGAGACACATATAGGGCTCTTCCTTGCACTGGCAATTTACGGCCCTCAGTACTCTGCAATGTCCCCCTATATTCGTGGCACGTTCCGGAACGACCCTCTATTCATTTGGGCCTGTACCGCAGTTTGGGCAGTGAGTTCTTTTTTCGTCTTTGTTACTTGACTGCCTCACACTTCTTCGCAAACAAGTTCGCCGAGATATCCAATTTGGTCACCCACATCACGCTCCGCAACCTTCGTCCGGCCGGGTCGCGCAAACGTACTATTCCTCAGGGATACGGTTTCTCGCTCGTGTCTTTCCCGAACTACTTCTTTGAAAGTCTTGCATGGTTCACTATTGCCTGGATGACCGGAAGTTGGACTGGTAAGTTCTCCTGCCACGTGTAGACTTTTTCTAACGTGGAACACATAGCCTATGGTTTCTCGATCGTGTCTACTGGACAAATGTACATCTGGGCTGCGAAGAAACACGTTTCTTATAAGAGGGAGTTCGGAAGTGCCTATCCTAAGGGGAGGAAAGCAATGTTCCCCTTCGTAGCCTGAAGCTGCGAATGCGGTTACTATTTCTGGATGTGTGATGTCGGCCAATGTTGAAGCCGGTGCTCACCCTATACGAGGATACACCCAATGCTATTACCCTACATTTCCCGCGCGCGATAGTCACGGGAGGCGACCTATGTAACTGAGAAACGAGCACTTGTCAGCGTGAGGTCCATCAGACAAAATTTTGAAATCAGAAAGGAACGCCCGGAGAAAATGAGCTGAACGGGCCTTTTCGGCAGGAGTAATACGAAGACCATCGTGTAAAAACAATCATTTGAGTGGAAAGCGGGACATATGACTCACCAGAGAAATCTGGCGGTGGGTATGGCGGTCAACACTCTTTAGCCCGACGGTCTGCAATAGATGACTGGTAAGTAACTGAGAACCTTGACCCACGAGGTGAAAAAGATCAGATAAAAAAGAAATACAGCCAGGAGGTGTCGTCAGCTACAGCTCATGAGAGTGCATCAGGCGGTAACTCCAGGATAGCATTATTTCAACACCAGACGGCCAGCCACCGACCTGATAGTCACCTTAGCCTCGCGATGCATTGCGCGTGAGTGAACTGCCTGGAGAAAGGCTAATCTGTCAGCATCTAGTTAGAGGGAAGGGATTATGAAAGAGGTCCGACGGCCAATGAAAAATAGGACAAGGGTATGTACTTGATTCCCAGTCCTGATCAGCGGACACCCCCGCTAAAGAAAGCACATCGTTCCACGAATGTGTTGAAACCGGAAGCTCACCTTTTCCCTTGCTTGAAAAATCACCCATACTTAGTTCTTGATGCCGAGCACATGGATTCAAGGCGAAAAGAGATATGATATTTCTCACACTACATCAACGTTCTTGAATGGCCATCTGCATTACTTGTGCACGACCGATATCTCATCTCTATACCGTCTACGAGTCTGCCCACAACTTGCGCCTTGAACAATGCGTCAGTCCTGTCTAACCCTCTGCCTGGCGGAGACGTGAACTGAAAACAATCACAGAGCAAATGTCTCGCTTTTGCAGATCCCTACGTTGAGCATGATGCGCTCACGCTTCTTCTCGACCTTATATTGTTGAAGAGGGGCGTATACTTGCATCTGCTGTACAACAGAGGAACCGAACCGAGTAGAGCGTATGAGAAGGCCAAAGCTCTCGATGTTCCGCACAATGACGCAATGGCCGTCGACAGTACACGCCAAAAGTCTCTTGCCAGGGAAAAGGTTGTTTGTTCGCCCACCGCGTAGCCATTACTTACATTGCTGCAAGGCAGGCCAGATGGCTACACATCCTTAAAATTGGAAGTGGATTAGTGCTGGTGGATGCATGTCAGTAACACAGTATCGTCTCCCGTTCCCCATTTGACACTTGGAATGTCAGTCATACGTTGGGCCCAGCTCGGTATGTGCTAATGCGATGAGTTCGTTGAGAATGTCTGATGGTGGAGTCCCAGACCCACAAGTCGCCGCAGACCTCTCACAATGGAGTGCTGATACAAACGAGGTATTTCTGCGCATTCTCGTGGCTTGCTTGATAGGTTTGTTATTCCGAGTCTTTTTGCTACTCGGTTGATCATGGTAAAGCAGAAACGGTCGCGTTCCACGCGGGAGTAGTGCTCGCTTCGTATGTCGTGCTCGGATTCTCTGATTGGATTGGGCCATGGAAGCCTTTTCGCTCCACAGAGGTGTCCGGTATACGCCAACAGTTCAAGTGAGGTGTCCACGTCCTGACGCCATATCGGTCATCTGATTTTCATTGTTCGCAGGATCTCACACATTCCGCTCGCCATCCTTTACTCGTCGTTCACGAAATATTTTCTACTGTTCCTACTTACGATCTGGCGGCCATCGTTATCGTTGCCAGGAAAGGGCCCGTATCGGTTCGACGCATCATACAAGAACCCTTGGATACTCAGCGCACTTGAAATTTGGGACGAAGACAAGCTTGACCGGGAATGGGTAGTACGGAACGTGCTTGGTGGTATGGCTGCAGGCTTTGGTCTCCGAGGTAGGTGATTCTTCCCTGGATGCCCATGCCCCAGACTGACTCGAAGCACAGTTGTATTGGACTGCCATCCCATGTTCACGACGATGGTGGTTCTTGTTGGGTGGGCGGTCAAGACCGCCGTCGCGGAGCTTCTCAGAGATTGGGTTGGCGCCAATCCACAGATCGGAGAGATTTGGTTAGCTTACAGCATTCCATGACTGGTTGGTCGGCCTATCATTCCATTTACCAAGGCGCCATGCTGTACAATATTACCGATTCATAGAATGCAGTTAATGGTGGCAGTGCCACCGGGGTGGTCCCGAGACTCCTGATACCCTGATATGACCAAATGCGCGATCGTGTACAGCACTGTTGACCACATCCATACAGAATGCCTCCTGGTGAAGCCTCCTCGTCTCGTGCACTGAATGCGATCTTGCCACTGGTTGCCAGTGGGCAACCTTACGAGGCTCACCAAAAAGCGCGCACTTTTGCGTCCCGGTACTCCAAGGCGGGGCAGTACGACACCGCGATTGATGTACTCTTCCAGTCCGCGCGTGAACTGCTCAAGACCGGGCAACAAGGCAGCGGAACTGATCTTGCACTATTCTTGTTGGATGTCTACGATAACAAGGGAGAAAGTGTGTCAGACGAGTCCAGAGGTCCGCCATGCTTGACCGTCGGTGCCAATGATCTAGGTTGTTTTGACGGACCGAGTTTATAGGAAGGGTCACGCAACTGATCGCGCTCACGGGTTCTTCAGGGACGTGGCGGAAGACGATCATCGACAGAGCGGTCACGTTTGTTCATGCCATTTTGTCCTCGGATCTTCCGGTCCTCACGCGTGTTGTGACTTAGGTGGACAACTAAACAAGGTCCATATCCTATTGGTGATCCCGATCTTCATCATCACATCGGCGAACTGCTTTACAAAGGTGCCACGGCCCTCACCACTGGAAGTCTGCTCCATCTGACAAGTATCGTTTTCCCCTGAATAGAGGGGGCATACCATGCAGCAGAACTGCATCTCCTGGCGTCAGGAAAGAGGGATAGCGCCCGTCTCCTTGCCCAGATGTTGGTCGATTGGTGCGCTGCCGGTGGTATACCCGGAAACTTTGCCCTCCGTGGTACCCTTCCGTTAGTACCCTTTCCCCTCGTATGAGTCACGGCGAAACTTTGCTTGTTTTCCCTATAGATACTTAGAGAACGGAAATATACTCGCAGCTCGGACGTTCATCGTCCAATTTGTCAACAAGATGATGGCTGCTCAACCGTCTTTGGCGTCTTCACTGGAAGTCTCGCCCCTACCAGTCACCGACTCGAGCGAAATTGTGTTGACCACCGACAGCGCCCTCAACTTTTGCCAACTTGCTGTGTTGGCGTGTCAGCGAGGGAACGCTGAAAAGAACAAAGTAATGCGGGAAAGCTGGATCCGGCTGTGCGGTACGTATCAGTCAAGAGGTGGTATCCTTGCCAGCAAGGAAGTCCGTTCGGTAAGTCCGCCACTTCCCCAAGTACGTGTTGACCAACCCACGGGGGCCGACTGGTCCAGGCACTGCTCGATATCGCAACGTTGTACTTTGCCATCCCACCACCAAAGACGCAACCGGACAACCCACTGGGTGCGATGTTGTCTTCGATGCTTGGTGGAGGGGCTCCTGGTAGTGCGCCCCAACGGCGGGTGTTGACTCCAGGTTTGACTGGTCCGACGGCGCCGGGTCTAGATTAAAGGTCCCAGGGAGACGATGATTCTTTTCGTCGATGGCCAATTTTGTCGCAGGAACTTCTGTGTAGGTAAACTTCTCGACCTGGCATCTTACTCGGAGGTTTGTCGGATGATGTGTTATGATTGAATAGAGGACCTTTGTCGGTTATGATAGCTGGAATGGAGTAATCCTAATCGACAGACATATGCCGGTTTGGTCTGCTTGGGCACTAAGTATTACAACAAATGGTATGGACTGTGGTTCTATCATGATTAGTGCAGAAGTACCCAAGACCCAAGAGGATCTCAACGCAAGGACACAGGGCGGAACCAATAGTCGCGAAGGCTCATGACACACCACTTCCAGTTCGCCGCGGCACAGGGGTTAGAGGAAGCTGGGTAGGGGAGGTATTCGGAGTAGTTACGTCTCCAGAAATAATGTCCTGGATTGCGTTTTCCAGTGCGTCGACACGGTTGGACATTTGTGCCACTAGGAGCACGTCAGTCAGAACGGACAGGCGATGCGGACTAGACGAGAAACACTGACTCCGATCGAGTATTTGAGACGACATCTCGTCAAACTTGGCATCGAGCTGCTCCAACAGAGTTTCTACCTAGAATACGGTTTTTGATGACAAGGCAGTTGGGGGTCGCCGCTGATGTGACTTACGAATGCTGTCAGTTCGTGGGGGCTAGAGATTTCGCCAGGGTTGGCGGCCACTGACTGCTTCGTTGGTGTCCTCGCACCAGGCGCCACCTCAGAAGTGGGGATGTGACGCGCTGGCGTGGATGCGGGGGTGACTTTGAGCGGCAGCGCTGAGGAGGACATCGTTGGACGTTTCGCTCCTCATAGTTGAATGACCTTGCAAGGTAATAATAGTGCCCGTGTTACGTAAGCATCTGACATGAAACTGGCTTTATGCAGACTGACTCCGACAGTAATTGCGAGCCCCACAATGAATATGGATCATATCATCACCTTGTTTTGCCCAGATATATGTTCTTATTGTTCTCACCAGACAGGTTACATGTCTTCTCACGGGCTCCGTCTCGGTGTCTCAGCGAGCCTGCACAATGCTAGCTCATACGGCGCCCTCGTCCTTCCCCACTGGTTCGATGGTTGTAAATCGTGACCGCGTTGCGTGTGCCGATGCGGCGACCTTGACCCAGCATTTTCGAGGAACGTAGATGATCTTTTCAAATATCCCCCTCCCGGTTACATAACCTCCACCTGCGCAGCGTTCATTGCAGAAACCAAACTCCTCATCGGGGCAGTTCAAAAGCTGATTCAGAGATCCGACCCATTGTCTGGCCGGCGAAAAAAAAGGTGCGTTTCTAGAGATCGGATCTGAACACGCTGTACAAGGCTGGTGAATGTGAACACTCATCTGTACCGGTTTTACAACCGTTCCCGTCGCGGCCCGTCTCCCCAAGAATCTCGATCACGGAGTCTTTTACACACTTTCAAATGTCCGCGGCATATCCCCATGCAACGAGCGGGAATGCAATACGATATCAACGCTATCAAATCAGAGTGTACCATACAGAGGGCAACTCTCTATGTGAGTTATAGGACGATAGACTGTCAAAATTGGGATACGTAACGTTTTGCAGTCTCGAAGAAATTGCGTTATAATCTCCCTCATTGCATACCTTGTCTTTAGCTGGTTTATCTGCCGTCATGACAGCTTGGCAGTGATCACTTTGCGCTCGAGTGCTCGAGACTTGCCCCGAGCAATAAGCCACGTCACAAGAACTTAAACTCCGGACAAAGGTATAAAGCAGACATGTTTCACCATTTGTCACCCTCATTGTCCGGCTCTCTATCATATATCCTGGTACTTTGTTCGTTTCTCTCCCCCCATCCTCGACTGCTCGACATGTCACCCACCGCGACTTACGAAAATGCTCCTGAGCCTTCCCCTGCTGGCTTCATCCTCCCAGACCTTGTCTCCGACTGCCACTATCCACTCCTTCTCAGCCCCCATTGCTACAAGGTCGCCCGTGCCTCTGAGCAATGGCTGCTGCAAGGCGCTCGCCTGGTCGAACCCCGTGTAACCAAGTTCATGGGTCTCAAGGCTGGAGAGCTCACTGCAGCTTGCTACCCAGACGCCGACGAGTTTCACCTTCGTGTCTGCTCAGATTTTATGAACTGGTTGTTCAACATGGACGACTGGTTAGACGAGTTCGACGTGACGGATACCTGGGGGATGCGGGAATGCTGTATTGGCGCCTTCCGCGACCCCATCAACTTCCAAACCGATAAGCTTGGGGGTCTTATGTCCAAGTCGTGCGTCCTTTTTTTTTCCTCTTTGCCTCCCTCTTTCTGTGGCGTCGAAAAAATTGACTTGGAAACGGCACAGGTTCTTTAGTCGCCTTATCCAAACCGGGGGTCCGGGATGCACGAAGAGGTTCATCCACACCATGGATCTGTTCTTCATCGCCGTCGCCAAACAAGCGGATGATCGCGCCAAAGGACGCATCCCAGATCTCGAATCGTACATCATCGTCAGGCGAGATACGAGTGGCTGCAAACCTTGCTTTGCGCTCATCGAGTACGCTGCCCGCATCGATTTGCCTGACGAGGTCATGTCACACCCGGTGATCATGGCCATGGAAGAAGCCACTAATGACCTCGTCACATGGTCCAACGTAAGCCGCCTGTCCCCTTCTCATGCGCCTCCGCAGGCTAATTCGATTCTCTAGGACATCTTTTCCTACAACGTCGAGCAATCGCGGCGCGATACGCACAACATGATCGTTGTTCTCATGCGCGAACAGGGTCTCGACCTTCAAGGCGCCGTCGATTATGTCGGTGCGCTTTGCAAGGGAACGATCCAGCGCTTCGAGGAGAACCGCGCGATGCTCCCTTCGTGGGGCGAAGAGCTCGACAAGCAGGTTGCAATATACGTAGAGGGGTTGCAAAACTGGATCGTTGGCTCGCTGCACTGGTCGTTTGACTCTGAGCGTTACTTTGGAAAGGAAGGGCTGCAGGTGAAAGAGGATCGCATCGTCAAGCTTCTCCCGAAACGGCCTCTGTGAGCTTGTCGGCCGGTACGTTCGTTGGAAATTGTCGTTGTCGTGTGTATCATTGTTTCATGTGGTGGAAACTCTCGACTCCAAAACGTCTTTGATTTATAGATAAGCTGTATTGAGATGTGGCGTTATATTCTAGGTGTTTCATTTATTGCGGGTACCTCTGTAGATTGCGTTCGTTCGTATTTTCCCTTTTTGACCGAAGAATCTTAGTAAAAAGGGTAGTCGTCCCCAAGTCTGTCTGACTAGCTGAACCAACACAACGTCTTCGGAGACGTGTACCCCTTAATTCTCGGCGTCGCGCCGCAATCAAAGAACAAGTTATTACCACTGATGCACCCGCGATCACATACGAATACAGATAATGCAATAATTTCGGTTCCCTCACCCTGCTTCACGGAGGACCACAATGATCGACGACGTACTGCTTCAATCTCTGTTGTTCCTCACCACCGACGCCATCCACGTCTTCAGGTGTTCTGTCCTCGACGTTGATCTGCAACAGCCACCTTTTGTCAGCAGCGATCTGAGAACTGGGCGAGATGACAGAAGCGCGTACCCTTCCGCGATCAGCGCCAGCTTCGATCAGAAGTACCGCCGCCTCGGCATGAGCAGATTCCATGGCTAAATGAAGCGGGGTGTTTCCTGGTATCGCGGGGTTACGCCATGTTATATTCCAGACTCGAAGTTCACTTACCGACTCTGTCGCCCGTATTGAGGCGAGGCTTTGTCGTGACACCCTCTGGGGGATGCAACAGAAGCGAGATGAATCCGGTGGATCCAGTAGTAGCAGCCCGGTGACTAGACAGAGCATGTAAGCCAGGTGAAAGTTATCTCACTATAGTTTCACTGACAGAGGTAATTGGTTAGCTTTGTCCCGAGCATTGATCTAACGACTCGTCAGCCTCAAAATGCGGGCCTGTGGCGACACTTGCTCACATCTGCACCGCGTTGAATCAGGTATCTTCCGATCTGAATGATCGAAGATGGAAATCTGGGCATTAGATATGAGGAGTCACCGAATACCTAGAAAGTTCACCTCTATACGTGATTTGGAGGCCGCGTAATGCCTATCAATCAAGCGGGATGAGCAAAACAAGAAAACTGTTGTGATAGATCGCACAATGGAGTGATCCCTTTATCGTTTCTCTGATTTACATCTGCCCCAGCGCCAATCAGTTCTTGGACGATTTCCTCGTGGCCAGCGCTGACTGTACGAAACCAAGATGAGATGAGTTTGACCCGCCGACCATGAACAGTCCCACCCGCTATATGCAATGCAGCCCAGCCACTGCCATCTACTTTAGTGACGTCTGTCCCTTGGTCGATCAAATAACGGACGACCTCGGTAGCACCAACGGATGCTGCCCAGTGCAGTGGCGTACGACCGTCCTGCGACCATCAGCGTGGCTGTACGGGGTAGACGAACGGATAAAGAGGCTTACTGAATCAGTCTCATTGATGAGTTTGGGATTTTCAGCAACGAGGACCCGCACTAGCGAAAGTTGATCTGTGTAACGAGGGGTGGATTACTATCGAGAGGTCAATTCAGCACGGATGACTCACTGTTCTGAGCCGCTGAATGGATGGACAGTGACATCGTGTAATAGACACTCGGAGCTAAATTCAACGGTGCACTGTCCAGACCCGTAAAACGGTCTGTGATGGTTCGAGGCAGGTTTTGCGTGGGCACTAGGAATAAGTTTGCGTGTACTAGCACTCAATTACGCCACTGGAAACCCTAACCTCAAATCTGGGTTTGATCACATCAGCTCAAACATAACGGTGACAATTGCATCACAAAAATTTCAAAAACATTATATACGTCGTCACGCGGATTGGTATAGACAATTGTAGCATCCTTATCAGCTGCGAGGTAGCGTGCCACTCAGCCAAAACACTTGTTGGAAAGCTCCCTGACTGGTCCATCTTTGCTTTCCTCTCAAGGAGGTCAATCAGATGATGGATTTCATTGTCGTCCCAGAGGGCACGTGTCACCATTTCCTAGGTGCCCGTTGATGCATGAGCTGTGCTACCTTGATGCCACAAAAGAGGACGAAAGAAAAGAAGCCAAAGAGGAAATCGTGCAGATCGTGCAGATCGTGAGTGTTGGGAGCGTAAACACAGACACGGGCCATGCGCTCACTCACGTCGGAGTAGAGATTCAAATTACAATTCCGTATATAAAGTCGGTTAGAAAATCTAAGTTAGAATTTAATCTTTTCCCATATCTTCATCTGGTCTGTTCCGACTTCTACTACGTATTATACAAGCGCTGCCTAAAGTAATTTCAGACTCTACTCACCCAGGTTGTGGACTACATCTGTGAACCAAAAGGTCACTAATGCCCCTGCCTTGAAATAGTACCATTGTGGCTGGGTTACCAACAGATTGCTGTGCAGTAAATCCGTTCCCAGTCGAGACATTCCGCGATGGTTGAGAAATGATCACAGAGCCAATGATACTCCAAGGATTGAATGCCTGTATGGCTGCCCTCCAAGGCACTGAGCACCTACACAGCCGACCGATATTGACCTGTGAGCTAGCCAATACTCATACACAGCAAGTGGCAACGTTGGCCTCAAATGCGTTTATTCCTTGTATTGTACATTGGAGGTGCCGGCCAACCCTTCCGACGCCATGGCAAGTGGCGGAGCACCAGCCTGCGAGGTGGCTATCTGTAGGCTACTGTGCACTGGGATGATTATTGGATTACTGAACCCTTAGCAGACAAAATGGCAATTCCTAATTGCGACTGAAGGGTGTTACTCCTTGGAAACCCTGCCGCGTGAACATTGAATATGTTTGTGATGCCGTCAGCTCTTTGTCCATCTTGGAAAACTTCTACGTCGAACTTCATGGTGGTATTGATCCAGTCCACGCTGTTCGATCGATGGTTTTTCCAGTATTTTCTGTACAAAGGTAGGAGTATATAAATGCAGAGAGGATTGTCCTTCGCTTTTCAGCTTCAGATCTTCACCTTTCGACCTTCTCTTCAACTATGGACAACTTTGGAGAACAAGCGTTCTTCTCCAGGTGGGAGATGGAACAGTTTTTTTCCGATAATCAAGTCCCCATGGAACATAGGACGAATGTTTGCCTGTAAGTACAACTCTGATGGTATTGACATCGAAAATAATAGCTTATATTCTCTTTTCCGCGATTCTGACAGTCCTCCATATGATGAACAACAGAACTTGCTTTCGAATACTCATTTTGCGCCATTCCCTTCCCCCACATCCCCAGGGGAGTTCGCGGTCACCAGAAGACATTTACCTTACGGGGATTTGCACACTTCAAATTCCACGGGATCCATGGACTTCAGCATGGCTTTAAATCTAGGGCCGTGCCAGCCACAGTGGCCTGGAAGCGGGATAAGCGATAGCTTGACGCACGGAGCTCAGGCGCCTGTAAATCCTCACGTGCAAAGCCAGCATCAGATACCAAACAAACTACTTTGTGGCTGGACTCGTGATTTCGAATCATCCTCTGTCTTCCCTAGCAGTCCAAACAGCACATCATCTCTGCCTCCGACGGTCACTACTTCCTACGCAAACGCGGGGCAGTATGATGCATGGATGACCCACTTTTTGGGCCAGAGTCTGGACACATGTCCTTCTCCTCCTGATGCAGATGCTGCTCTTTCGGATTCGGGCTTCTTCCGCGCTCTCGCAGACTACGATTTTCCTCCTAATGCGTGCCCAAACCCACAACCGTCGATTACGCCGACGCACAATGCCGTGTCTTCCGTCCCATCTGCTATGCTTCCGAGAGGCGGGCCGATTTGTATACCGGCTCGCCAGGGTCGAACTTTTGAATGCCAGTGGCTTGTCGTGAATGGTGCAGCCTGTGACTGGGTTGTCAATGCGGACAGGCGCAGCGTCGTCGAACACCTACAGCAGGTCCATGGGATCAAACCGAGGGAAGACAAGGCGCGTCAAACGTGTCTGTGGGAAGGCTGCAGGACGACCTTGAACAAGGAAAGCATCGCACGCCACATCTTGTCGGTCCACCTCAAGGAGAGAGTCCACTGCACCGAGTGCGGACTGTTATTTGCGCGCGAAGACTCGCTCAAGCGGCACTTGAAGGGAGGTCAGCATAAAGTTCCTTCTGACAAGAGTGCGGCGAGGCAGTTGTCACGAAACCGTGCGGGGTCTCGATGACCATGTCCCACCTGACGGACTTTTTGAATCCATTTTTGTAATTTTGGACTAGTTATGCAATCAACCACGAACCCATTTTGTTTGAAGTGAATCGGCGATTTCTTGCTCAGCACTAAGTCATGAGGTATGCCAGACTGGCGGATTCAAGATTGATACATGGCGAAAGTGGAGTAGTAACCACATGGCAACCACGAATGAGTAGTAATGTAATGTGATCAACAACAATAAATACTGGCGTGATAGATGACTCGTATTGGATGGCGAAACATAACAGTGTGGAGTTGCTGATTAAATGGAGGTCGTAGGATTGTCGAGGATAACATCGGATAAGTTGCATACAGTTGCATGTTGCCTCGAAGCCGATCGACATTTGCACTCAATGCCAAGGTCAGTGCATGCTAGCAGTCAAGGCGAAATTCAACGTCCTGACTGGGATGAAGGGAAAACGAGACAAAGGTAGAAACTTTGAGCCATGGTCATGGGCCGGGCAAGCAATATCGGTTCAGGTGTATGCAAGTAGACGTCTTATTGAACCCCTTGCAAGAATCTGAGTTGGAAGAACTGCTCAAAGAGTCTGCAGTTCCACTGGTTGGCGAAGTCGCTGCCACAGTCAGGCTTCCTGCACTAGGGAAGGGGCGTTCCATGGACCTCAACGATGCGCCTTCAAGGTTGAAGCTTGCGAACGATTGCCCCAACCCGGCACGGAGAGTTGCGACGTTGTTTGTGGATATGAACGTAGGGGATTGAAGTAATGAATTCCATATTTCCGATCGAAAGTGAATTCACTGTCCATTTTATCATTCACCGAAGCCTTGTAGGATGATCTGATTACATACGTTATTCTAAAACCAATTAACGATCAGGCTCGAGTTTAGCAGTTGAAGCCGATGAGCAACCGTCGAGCTCATTGTCATAGTTCAGTAGGAAATCTTGTAGAGTTCCACTGGGTATCCATGAAGACTCAAAACAAATGTCTTTCAAGCTCGAACATGGTCCCCAGAAACGGTGTTGGGAGGCTTACCTTTCCCAGACCTCAGCCCTCGACGTATCGTCTAGAGGATAGTCAACTGAACCACACCATCGAAAGACAAGCAAGATACCCTGGTGGATGTGTCTCTCTCTCTGCTACCGTAAACTCGAACTGGACAGTTGTTGACAGCAAGCTGGCGCTAGATTCAGGTCGTTGAGCAAGACAATGAGAAGGCTCACCGTAGTCACCACTAGCGGTACGAACGCAAGACAGCGAACGCACCTGCACTACCCGAATCACTTCCCAACGTTTCCACGTCGCCTACCAAACTTGAACCCACCACATAGGCTGCCACCACCAACAGTAAGTGACTCACGTTTCCGGAACTAACAATATTTGCCCAAGAAAACTGAACGTCCCCGCGCGATATCCGTCTCAGCAAGCAAGGTACACGCTGACTCGTCAGTTGGCCATTCCGAAGTCATGAATAGTCGTGCTGGAATTGAGTTTGAACCAGTGAAGCGACCACACTCGAGTACTCACGTTTGGCTATTACGGTACAATATGGACTCTCATTCGCCCACGACACAACCCGGCGACTCTGTTTTACCCATCGTACTTTTTCGCCTCAGTTGCATTTGGCGGAGTCCAACGTGTTCCGACGTGAAACAACATAAACCACATTGGCAATGTCCCGAGTTTCAGCGCAAACTTGCCCCAACTCTACTATGCATACCCCAAAGGGCCGAAATTATACGAGACACGTTCCATCCGCGGTGACACCCGCTGCGGCAAAAACCTATTCATTCGTGCTTCAGTGGATGCGCGACGCGAAAACGGCCCGTCCGATTCCCGACCTTGTTTGTTTTTGCATCATAAATTGACGATGTGTACGCATTCTTGTATGCTAGCCATGGTGGGCATGCGTTTCGTTATCGTTCATCTGATTCTCCTCTGACGCCCGTATCCAGGACTTTCGTATCTAGCACATCTGTTTCCGGGTGGTGCTGGGCTGACGGAGAACAGGGACGATCACATCATGGCAAGTGTATACGTTTCGAGTCGTCGAACTGTTTTAAGACCAATTCAACAGTTTCTTCGATGCCGTTACTGAATCTTCGAAAAAGACTCGAGACAGTCCATCGACGACGCTCCCTGAAATGTGTGTTGGCAGCATTTGCTTCCGCGCAATGGCCACTGAGTGACACCCGGTTGTTCTCGTCGGTCGTCGACTGGCTTCTTTCTTCCATGATCGTCCCAGGAATGGCGTCACGTGTCATTAGGTTCGTCTTCATCCTGACCCGAGGCAACCTTCCATCAAAATGACGGGCAACCTCGCACGCGAGCGGGACAAAAATGTTCTGTCAGTATCGACCACCCCTTTCTCTGATCATTAGGCTTTCTCCCAGCTTTCACCGTTCTTAATTGCTCGCTCGCATCCTACCCACCCCACGCCTTTTCCCAGCCTTGCCTTGCGTTCGAAGTCATCCCAACGACCACTCGAACATTTCTATCCTTTGTAGTACGTCGTAAACGAAAGAATGGGTCAAACAGCCTCCCGATTCGTAGAGAAGATCGAAGGATGGATCGCGTAACATGATCCTCGGGAATGCGGCCCATACGAAGGTGTCCTCTCTCGGAAGACAACGTCAGCGTCTCTTTCTCGTTACGCTTGCATCATTCCAGCCTCCCTATCATTACTCTGAATGACCCACAAGTATTGACGGGTGCATGAGTGCGGTCAGGATAGTGACTAGGAGGCTACTCTTTCAGCTGATGCAAGGGAAGGCACAAGATACCATAGAAATTAAGGGATGTGTAGCCCAAAGACGACGATACGGTCTACCTGTCATGCGCAGGAGAGCAGAAAAGCTCCCGGCGAGCACATTTCATCTTGGTTTTTCTACATGGTGTGACGACAGGTGCGGAACATCAAGTGCGATGAGCGAGGAAAAGAGGACGATTACAGTAGAGAGGAAGAGCAGCTCGAGTCGGACTTTAACCGACAAAGAGACTGCTGTGTTTGATGTGACAGGATCCCTATTGCCAGTGCCTGAGCGCACAGCACGCCAGCGTCTTTGCCAAGCCACTTTGCCACATCGCGTTCGGTGAGCCAGCATAGTTTCAGAAGATACTTGTCTCTTATCGGCTTGCACAGCTATGAAATGATGTCCTCAGCAGTCGAAGCGGATTTTCTCCTCAACAAGTTTAAGGGGGACCAGTTCCATTGACGAGGCGATCGACCTTGATCGTGAGCATTGTCTCTTTGACAAGGCTTGCAAGTCATTTCAATGATCGCTACGAGCAGCCCCCTGATCGATCGGTCAATATCATTGAACGACCTCGCAATTGGTCTCTCAACCCGGTACAAGCAGCTCGAGGTCACGGAAGACCTCGACGTGGCCATTGTCTACTCTCGAGAACCACTTGACCTTCGCTCGAAAGAACCATGATCAGTCGGCGTCATTGGACAACCTTGCAGTTTGTCGCTCCACCCGGTACAACCAGCTCGGAGCCATAGAGGACCTCAACGGGGCCATTGTCCTCGGCCGAGAAGCCCTTGACCTTCATCCGAAAGGACATCCTGACTGGTCGATGTCGTTGAGCAACCTTGCGCTTTTTCTCTCACCCGGTACAAGCGGCTCGGGTTCAAGGAAGACCTCGACATGGCCATGTCCATGTCTTCTCTCGAAAGGACACCCTGATCGGTAGATGTCATTGGACAACCTTGTAGTTCGTCTCTCCATCTGGCACAACCAGCTTGGGATCGTGGAGAATCTCGACGACGCCATTGTCCTCGGCCGAGACGCTCTTG